>JAHIAM010002779.1:0-42889 GCA_021605205.1 Aegilops longissima
ACTAGAGGGGGTGAATAGGCGATTTTACAAAATTTTACAAATTCTTCTTGAGGAATTTGCTGGTGAGAAATTCCTTAGCGAAGAAATACATGCAGCGGAATAAGTACTCGAAGTAAGCATAGCAGATTACATGCATAGTCATCATGATGAAATGAAGACAATCACGAGTCTGAAAGCGTAATCACGAGGATAACACAAGATGAAGACAAGCGGTGAAGAAATTGAGCGAGGAAATTGAGAAAGTCTTGATCAAAGTCTTCAACACAGATATGACAAACACTCAACACGATAATGAGGAAATGAAAGGTTGAGGAAATAGAACCGATTAGGTTGGTGAAGACAATGATTTGGTAGACCAGTTCAAGCTGCTGTCTCGGTTATGCGTCTGGTTGGGCGGTGAGTATTTAAACTCGAGGACACACGATCCGGACACCCGTCTCTGAGCACGCAGCTCGGGACACCAAGTCCTCACCGTATTCTCCTTGAACTAAGGTCACAGACCTCGTCCAATCACTTTCGTGGTAAGTCTTGAGCGACTTCCAAACCTTCACATACTTGGTCACTGGCGATCCACAATTCCTCTTGGATGCTCTAGACCGTGGCCTTCTAACCGTCTGGAAGAAGCACAGTCTTCAAAGGTAAAAGCGTCGGATCACAGGGATCAATTTCTTGATGATGCTCAATCACTTTGGGTTTGTTGGGGTTTGGTTTTGGGTTTTCCTCACTTTTGGGTTTTCCTCACTTGATGATTTTCGCTCAAAGTCCTCGGAGGATGGGTTGCTCTCAAATGACAAGTGTCAAGTTCTCTCGGGCAGCCAACCAACTAGTGGTTGTAGGGCGGCTATTTATAGCCTGAGGAGCAGCCCGACATGATAAGACATAAATGCCCTTCAATGATATGACCGTTAGGTGGATAAGATATTTGGGACAGGTGGCGCAGCTTGCTGACAGCGATCGGAAATTTGAACATCAAATTCCTCGGGGCTATCATGTTCCTCCTTTGTGTAGGCAATTCGCCTTTGGCGAATTCCTAACTCCTCGGTCGAGAACAAATTCCTCGGTGACGGAAGAGCTTCGTCTACATCCTTGAAGAAATTGGTGAAGCTGTATGAGATTTCAAAAGCTTCACTCGAAGGATTGGTAGGTGTAGGATTTTGAGTTGAGCATCAAATGGAAATTTTCCTTAGTATTTCCTCGACCCCTTTAACGATCACGGTGTTTCCTATGACTCAAGAAAGAAAATGAAACTCTGAAAACAAAAGTCTTCACGCTTCATGTTCCTCAAATGAATACCAAGTCTTCAAGGTCACACCAATTTCTTCACTTTCAAAGTCTTGAAAGTCTTGAATATCAAATTCTTGAGTTGAAGAACTTCATTTTAGAAATGGGACTTTCCTTTGTAAATATCAAACTCCTCATAGACTTATAGACACTGTGTACACTCATAAGCGCATTAGTTACTTAACCTATAAGTCTTCAATACACCAAAATCACTAAGGGCACTAGATGCACTTACAATCTCCCCTTTTGGTGATTGATGACAATATAGGTTAAGTTTTCAACGAGGATAAACATATGAAGTGTAAATACTGATAATGAGGAATTTGATTGCAAGATATAGAAGAACTCCCCACGAAGGTGTGCATAGTGAGAATTTGCTTTTGAGGCAATGCACATTTGAAGAATTGAATCATGGAGATCTCCCCTATATCTTGTAATTCATACGCATTTGTCATATAATATGAGGAATTTGAAATGCATGATGAAATATGGTGCTTGATGATATGCGAGCATGCAAAATAATGCATAAAAAGTATCGAGCCCAATGCGTATGAGAATTTGAAACTTTTCATAGTATCGGATCCCAAATCGATTTGAAGATTTTCAACGAGCTCATGAGGATCGAGCATAACAAATATCAGAGCATATCAACACTCACGTAATCAGATCATAGAGCAAAAACATAATGCATCAAAAGTATCAAAGCACCATCGGGTTTAAGATTACAACTCGATCCAATAAAGGTTTGAGAAGCGAGAGTTGTAACAATAAAATATTGTATATAGACAAAAGCGAGACCGGCTTGAAGACTAACTCAAATTTCTCCCCTTTGTCATCGAATGACCAAAGGATCGGCGAGGACTAACGCTCTTGAAGAATTTCAAGTTGAAGGCGGGCGTCGACATTATCGGGGGTTGTTAGTTGAAGTAGGACCAGCAGCGTGTCTTCCAAATCTTCATTTTCATCGGTGTCGCGAGATGAAGAATAGGAGCTAGCCACCAAGGAAGGAACTTTGACTTTCTTGAATTTCTTGGAGGAGGTGCAGACCAGTCAAATTCTTCCTTGAGTCCCATTGATTGCAGTTCTTCTTCATTGTAGACATGTGAAAGAACAGCCAGTGCGCTTGAAGGTTTCATGAAGATAGTAGTGGTTTTCTTCTTTGCATTGTGAGTTGAGGTCAGGTTGTAAAGAAGAGTACCAAGCGGCGTTTGACCCACTTGTGATTGCGATCAACCTTGATGAAGGCGAGGAGTAACTCACGATCAGTCATCACCACAGGTGCGATAGCTTGAGGACTATGCTGGCGAGGTATTTGGTCTTTGAGTCATGTGTGGCGAGTCATCATTGGTGGAGTAGGATCTTTGCTGGCTGTCCATCAATGGGCGTGTGCCTTCATCTATCTGTGATAGCCTTTCCCTTTTCATCGGTGAGGTAATTGGCCGTTTGAGGACTTCAATCGAGGCGAGGTAGCTGCGGTGGTTCAAAGTGTCAGCCTTGTAATTGGTGAAGATCTTGACTGATGAATCTCATAATCCAAGGCGCATAAGGCTTGACTCAAAAGGTGACATGGCAATGTTAGCGAGTCCTCATGAAGAAATCATGGAAATTGGCGGGAGCGCCATGGATGATGTTGAAAAGCATATTCTTCATGATGCCAGCGACTTCTTCATCATTGAGTCGTGGCCCTTGATAGGACTCATAGTCTTCGTCAAAATTCGATAGGCTATTGAGGCACATATAATAATTCCTTGACGAGAATTTGGTCCTTGGAGCTTGCCTTGGTTTCAAAGGCTTCATCGGCACTTGCATATAGTGATTTGAAAGTTCCTTTTCTTCATAGATCGGCGTGCACCATCAATCGGAGGACTGAGTGGGAGGGCGCGAAGCAATTCACTTCTTTGGAGCCTTGTAGTAGTATTTTCGGTCATCAATCCAAGACCCATGAAGTTACATCTTGAGCGTCTCCGGTGATGTGCGAGGTTGCATAGAACTGAAGAATTAGCTCTTCGTTCGATCCACAGATATCGGTGCTGAAGTTTAGAAGTCTGCGTCGTGAAGAACACGAGGGCGGGCTCAAAGCACTGCGGCGACTCCATATCCACATGAGGAATATGAGCATGATCGAAGATTTTGTCCTTGTTGAAAAGCGAGGAATAGAAGTTGGCTTGGTGGCGGTCGAGCGCCTCTTCCTAATTCGAGCAGAATCATAAGGATTATATTCGATGAAGAACACGTGCTCGGCAAAGAAATCTTGACCTTGAACTTTTGCTTGGTTGAGCGGATTCTTACGCTTTGGCGAGAGGGTGTCGATGAGTTGCATCACCACCTCGGGAATCGTAAGTTCAGGTTCTTGACTTGAGAATTTCTTGGTCCTCAACATGCGATCGAGGATTTTCAGCGCTGACAGCAGTTTCATCGGCACTAGTGGCTGGAATTTCTTCATACCGAGAACTTCGTGGGTTGATTTTCTTGATGTCTATTTGAGCGATGCATGCGGGGAGTGAGGAACTTGTTGAAGCGGGGTGAAGAGGAGTATTGGGATGCTGACTTTCCCAAAGTCATCATTGATCACTGAGTGAGTGGTACATCAATATCCACATCTTCATTTTCAATTTCCTCGATTACCAGCTTGAGGAATTTCATGGTCGATGAGGAATGGCGGGGTTGAAGGATTGCTTCCACTTCAATTTCTTCATCAATTTTCTCGTGAAGCGGGAGATTGATGTTCTTCATCAGATCGGTTGGCACCTCATATTCTTCTCCAAAGGAACTACTTCCTTTGATGGTATGGAGAAATTGGAATAGCATCAATTGGGTTTTCAATGGAGCTGGTCATTGGCTTCATTTTCTTGTGATTGAAGAATCAGCATGGTGATGCTTTCCTTTTCTTCCTGACAGCTCGTTCATGCCTTGGTTTCTTCACATCGAAGCAGATGGAAGAATTGGAGTTGGAGTTGGCGCGAGGAGGGCTGAGGAATTTGGTGCAGTTTCTTTAGGAGCAAGCGTCGGTTCCCTGTCTTGAGCAATTTCTTGAGGCATAGCGATGCGGTTGCCGACTGGCGATTTCTTGAGCGCACCACTAGTGGGTGCCACTGGCGATTTCTTCGGCTGGAATTTCTTCATCAGCCTGGAATCAGCATTTTCTTGATGGCTGAGCGATGCTTCACTGAGGATTTTCACGTTGCAGGTGCAGCAACACTTGTGATTTTCTTCGTCGGATCGCGAATCTGGTCTTGACTACTTGCCAATCAGCATAGTATGTGTGAAGTTCTTCTTTGAGGTTACGAATGTCAGTTTGGATTTGAAGGAGTTCCTCGGTGTCATCTTGACAACATTTTCTTGAGGAACCTCTCCTTCTGTATTGAGCCTTCTTGATTTCCCTCGCCTTCTCAAACTTCCATTTTCTTCAGCGATGAAGTGAGTCAGCGCATGACTTTGACGGATGTCAAAGGAAGATCGAGCGAGAGGGTATTGGGATCATTGTGCGAGTCGATGAAGTCGAGGACTTTCTTTGGGTCAAAAGCGATGCTTACAGATGTACCTTTGGCTCTAAGCCCTAACTTGGCGGTCTCGATGATTTCTTCAAGTTCTTCATCGGATGCCTCATCATTAGATGTACGTGGACTACAAGCTGTTTCTTCCTTGGGCTGGGCGAGGACCACGTCCATTGTTGCTTTTGTCTTCAGTGATCGGGCCATATGAAGAATTGGGGCAGGTGAGGAACTTGCGAGATGCACGAGGCAATTGAAAACCAGCAGTCCTTTGACAAGTAGCTAGGTGCCACGAGGCCCGAAGGTTTGGGCGGGCGATTGAGGACTTTGATGGAGCGATGGCGGTGTGAGAATTTGCTCTTTGAGAATTTGCACGGAGGAGCTGGCGATGAACTTGGCCGTGAAGCGAGATGATGAAACACTTGGCTTATTAGCAGACTTCTTTTGCATTGATTTCCTCGGTTTGACCGAGACCTCGATGCGGCAGTGGCAGAATCCTCATTGAATTTCTTCACGCTTCCTTTGCTTGCTTAGCCAACTTTGCTTGGCGTTTAGCCCCTCATCGGAAAGTCCTCACGCGTTTGGCGCTAGTGGGATCAGCTATTTGGCACGGTGCCAAAGGAGCTCTTGGGCATGGAGGATTTAGCGAATTTCTTCATGTACTTAGGTGTTACATATCGGTATTCCTTCCATTCCGTGCCCATCTCCGTTCAATCTTACGTATCGCACCTTGCGTTGATTTTTCTTTCCTCATCGGTGTCTGATGAGTGACATATATTTCCTCGAGGATTTCAAATGCTTTCATAACCTCGGGTTTCTTTCCTCCTTCTGCGGCTTCTTGCCATCGCCATTTTCTTGGTGAGGAAATTGAACAATTGAGTTCTCTGAAGAAGTGTGCAGTTTTCTTGAGAGCAGCTGCAAATGAGTTAAGTTGATGAGAACCTAGGGATTCAGCGGACATTTGTACACTGTGAGCAGAGTATAGGTGCGAGGAATTTGAAGAGGTCATATCTCGTTCTCGGAGGGTTTTCAAAAGAACAAGTTTGAGGATTTTGACCAGATGAGCCTTGAAGAATTTCAATAAGCGTTCTTTGTCTTAGGTTCGAGTTGTATAGATCGGAGATCCACACAATTGAGGAATCTTGAAGAAAATCATTGCTTAGAGAAATGAGTCAAGAGATTTGAGGTGTTCATATGTATGAAGATTTGGAGAATAAACACCTTTGAAGAATTTGAAGAAAATTTGAGAATCAAATCGAGTAGTAAAAGTAACTTTTAATTTACGAAGTGAAGAACACGACGAACTGAGATGAACAGTTGGGAAGTTAATCGTTCAGATCTTCTCCGCCCTAACTTGGCGGAGGAAATCAGCTCTGGCGACGGCGGGTGAAGATATTCCACGATCGGTAGAATCGTCGGCGAAGAGGTCAAAGCGGTGAAGCTTTTCCTCACGGCTGACGATGGAGTAGCAATGGCGCTAGGGTTTTGAGGAGCTCGGCGGGAGAGAGGTCGGCGAAGTAAAAGAGTGAGGAAGGAGAGAGGTATTTATAGCCATGGTGAAAAGCGGATCGTCAAAGATTTAGGGCGAGCGTGCCTGACGCTTCCTTCTCACGACATGTGTCACCCCGTCTTGTGTAGTGGAGATCGTGTGCGATCGTGGGTGAATATAATAATGCATCGTGGGATGCGGAGCAGTTTAATGATAAAAGCGAAGGTTTGAATAAGATTTGTTTTAAAAGTTCGTTGCAATTTCTTCATTTATCAAGGACACAGTGAAGAATTTGAGCGAGTTTCAAAGTAAACGCACATGAAGAATTTGTGAATGGATTGGGTTGAGTATAGCATAGAGGGAAGGGTCGATCACATTCACTTAGCGAAAAAGCGACTTGAAGAAATAGCCATAAGTGAATGCTGTAGAGGACATAAATCCATATATATATATAGCCAATGAAGAAAGGCAGCGGAAGCAGTGAAGATTTTGCAAAGTTGAAGAATTTGAAAAACTGAAGAATTTGAAAAACGAAGAATTTCAAAAGCGAAGAATTTCAAAAGCGAGGAAAAACTCAAATTGAAGATTTTCAACTTTGGTGGTGGCGTGACCCACCGTATAAGAATGATGATTTCAGACACAGCGTACAATTGTCGTAGGGTTACGAGAATCAAATTCTTCATTAATTTCTTCACATTTAGAGTGTTATTCTTCATTGATTGAAGAAAACGTTTCTTCATGTGTTGCACATCTAAGTCATCAATTTTGCATAAGTGTTAGGATGTGTGTCCTTTTCAAAGAACGTTCGAAGATTCTAAGATATTTAGCTCACACGCAACTTGCTAAATCTCTTCTCATCCAAGGGCTTAGTGAAGATATCAGCTAGCTGTTCTTGATCTTCACGTGCTTTCGATGGAGATGTAAGCCCTTCAACACATGATCACGAAGAAAATGATGGCGAATTTGAATGTGCTTTGTCTTGAGTGCTGAAGCTGGGTTGTGAGCAATCTTGATGGCACTCTCATTGTCATAGTAGAGGCACATTCTTCACGTTGATGCCGTAGTCCTTGAGGTTTGCTTCATCCATAGTAATTGAGCACAACAAGAGCCAGCAGCAATGTATTCAGCTTCGCGATGGAGCGGTGATCATGATTCTGTTTCTTGAGGACCAACGGACCAAAGATCGTCGAGAAATGACAAGTACCAGATGTTGACTTGCGGTCCACGATCACCAGCATAGTCAGTCGAATATCAATGAGATCAAAAGTAGAGCCCTTGGGGTACCATAATCCTAGTGTTGGTGTGTGAGCTAGATATCGAAGAATATGCTTCTGACCTTATGGTGTGATTCCTTGGTGTAGCTTGAAATCGGGCACACATGCAAACACTAAGCATTATATCTGGCCTAGATGCACATAAGTACAATAAAGAACCAATCATGGGCGGTATACCTTGTGATCGAAGTCAATACCATTTTCATCGGTGCATAGATGGCCATTTGTGGGCATAGGAATTTTGACACCTTTGCAATCTTGCATGCGAATTTCTTGAGGACATCTTTGAGGTATTTCTCTGAGATATGAATATGCCATTGTGTTGTTGAATTTGAAGACCTAAGAAGAATTTCAACTCTCCATCATAGACATTTGATATTCTTCACTCATCATATAGGCAAATTCATCACTATAACGTTGGTCGATACTGACCAAAGATAATATCATCAACATATATTTGGCACACAAACAGTTCACCATCATAAGATTTAGTAAAGAGAGTAGAATTCGAGTGAACGGGTGTGAAGCCATTCTTCACGAAGAATTCCTTCAATGTATCATACCACGCTTGGGGGGCTTGCTTGAAGCCATAGGGCCTTATTTAGTCTGAAGACTTTGTCAGGATTCTTTGGATCTTCAAAACCTGGGGGTTGAGCAACATATACTTCTTCCTCAAGCTTACCATTGAGGAATGCACTTTTCACATCCATTTGATATAAAGTGATATTATGATGGTTAGCATAGGCGAGTAATATCTTGAATAGACTCAAGTCTAGCAACAGGTGCAAAAGTTTCATCGAAATCAATTCCTTCAACCTGCGTGTAGCCTTGAGCTACTAGTCGTGCCTTATTCCTCACCACAAGACCATTTTCATCTTGCTTGTTGCGGTAGATCCACTTTGTGCCAATGATATTATGCTTGCGAGGATCGGGACGTTTGACCAGTTCGAGGCGTTGTTGAGCTCGAACTGATGTAATTCTTCTTGCATGGCCTGAATCCTCCGGCTCGAAATGCTTCATCTACCTTAGTGGGCTCTGTGATAGAGACAAAAGCATAGTGCCCACAAAAGTTAGATAAATGTGAAGCTTTTGGCGAGTGAGAGGACTGGCGCTTCAATGTCATCGATGATCTTGTCAACTTGCACTTCTTTTTGCAGCGAGGATGAGCTAGTTGTCTTGAGAATTTGATCATTTTCCTCGGCACCATTTTCTTGACATTATCTTGAGTGCATCAGCTCGGCGTTCTTCGCGTCTGGGAATGAATTCTTGACAGTTTCTTGATGGGAATGACATCCTCGGTTGCCTTGAACTGATAGAATCCTCGGTGCTGGTTAAGTCTAACACGAGAAGGTAGGTGCTCTCTTTGCGAGCCATTAGTTTCATCGAACCGCACATCTATAGTGTCAACAATCTTGTGAAGAGTGATGTTGAAGACTACTGTAGGTGTCTGCGAGTCCTTTCGTAACCAAGCATAAAACCTTCATGTGCTTTCGGTGCAAATTTAGAGGTGTGGTGAGGATCTCTAATCCAGCATTTAGCACGAAGACTTTGAAATAACTTACATTGGGTTTCTTGTCGTGAGGAGTTCATAGGCAGTCTTTTGAAGAATTTGTGAAGATATACTCTGTTGATGATGTGGCACGCGATGTCAATTGCTTCAATCGAAGCGACTAGGCGTTTTGTATTCATCAAGCATAGTCGAGCCATCTCAACAAGAGTTACTGTTCTTGCGCTCCACAGCGCCATTTCTTTGAGGAGTATAGGGGCAGATAACTCATGAGTAATACCAAGTTCATCAAGATAGTCATCAAGACCGAATTCTTGAACTCAGTTCCATTGTCACTCTGGCGTGCTTGATCTTCACACCAAAGTTGGTTGAAGCCCTCGAGGAAAATCGTTTGAAGATTTCCTGCACTTGATTTTTGTAGTAACAATGTGTACCCAATGTATAGCGAGAGTAATCATCAACAATAACAAAGCCATATAGTGATGCTTCATTAACGACAATTTGAGTAATGATTGGGACCAAAGAGGTCCATGTGAAGCAATTGAAGGGGCGAGTAGTGGTCATGATAGTCTTATTTGGATGCTTGGCCTTGGTCATTTTCCAGCTTCACGGGCTCCGCATAAGTGATCCTTGAGGAATTTGACATTTTCAATGCCAATGACATGCTTCTTCTTCATGGCGTGTGCAAATTCCTCATGCTGCGTGACCAAGTAGTCGTCGATGCCATAGCCAATATACGAAGCTTTTGCAAGTAGACACACGGCTGGTTGTGGTCTGTGGAAAAATCAACAATATACAAGTCTCCTCTCCTAAAGCCTTGAAGACTTTGGAATTGTCAACTTCCATAATCACAACACAGCGATACTTGCCAAAGATAACAACCATATCAAGATCACAAAGCATTGAGGCTGACATGAGGTTATATCCTAAAGACTCAACAAGCATGACTTTGTCCATGTGCATGTCCTTAGAGATAGCAACCTTACCAAGTCCCAATACGACTTTTGCCTTTGTCGGCCAAGATGATATGCTTGAGATGTGGCGGTGATAAGGAGCATCCATCAATAGATTCTTGTCACCGGTCATGTGATTTGTACATCCACTATCGAGAACCCACTCGGTGGCTTTGGGTTGATCATCCTGCGGATGAATTAGTACAACTTACGATCTCATATACTTCATCGATGAAGAATATGATATCAAGTTCATCGGATGAATTTCATCGATCGGTATTTAGATAAGCAGTATGAGGGCGTGTGAAATGAAAGTTCATTTCATCATGATTAGCTGCATCCTTTGGGCAATTTGTAGGGCCCCGACAAATTCTTGGGCGTTTAAGACACGTCTGGAGACTGACCCTCTGAAGAGATTAGTTCTTTTCTTCACACCCACATCTGAAGGGGTGGCAAAGAGTTCATCATTCTGCGAGCACCATATGAGAATGGTGGCATAGAGGCCAAACCATTTCGTTTCACATAAGAGGGTTAGGGTAAGCATATGAATAAGCGGAGAAATTCTTGAGGACTTATGAACATATTGGTTTGAAGAATAATGCACATATTCATAGCCCTTAGCTCTACCTGCGAAGCAGAGTTATTATACGATGATAATCATATGAGGATTTTGATCCTTTTGAGAATTTGATCCACGTGAGAATTTGGTCCATATGAGGACTTGGATCCATATGAAGAATTTTGTCCATATGAAGAATTTGATCTGGGGTTCCTTTTCTTCACGGTGGTGTCATGAGGACATTCACTGAAGACTTTCAAGACATTTCTTGGGAACCAGATTTTCTTCATAGGGGACCGTTCTGCGATTAGTGCCAACATATCTAGCAAATACTTCACCATTCTGATTTTTGAACAGTTTATAGTTTGAGTCAAATGACTCATCATCGAGAATGAGAAATTCACATGTAAAACCAGATAAGGTAGATGGATCAGCTGGAGGTCCTTTGCAGCAACCCATGAGGTTTTGGGATCTTGCTCGGGCTTCGATCGTTCCATCAGCATTGAGTTTCCTCTCAAAGGCAATACCCTCTTTCCTAGGGTTTACTGTTGAGGATCTGCTTTTAAGCACATCACAAAAGTCGATGCCCTTTGAGGCTTTTGTACATGCTGTCATGTACAATTCCTTCAACCTGCATCGTCGGTGATACTAGCAATGTCCTCGGTGAGAATTAGTGATAGCGAGGCGGTGAAGAATTTGTAACAGTTGAAGCATTTGAACATTCGGTGAAGAATTAGCGATTCACGTTCAATGCATTTTAAGCATGGAGGAACAAATTCTTCTTGAGAAGCGCTGATTTGTTGAGCAAGTAATGAATCGCGCTCCTTACGAAGATCTTCATAACTTCGCTCTTAGCTTCTCAAGATCTTGCTTTCTTTGAAGAAATTCATAAGAAAGTTTCTCATGATCGAGATAAGAGAGTGTTATGATGACCTTGAAAGCTGTCAAGCCTAGGTGAACTTTCTGAAGATTTTGATCGGGGCTTGAGTGCGATCCATTCTTCACCTAACATATCATCACTCTTATCTAGCATTTTTGAACCTTTTCAAAAGCCCTTTGTTGTTTATAGCAATCTTAGCAAGTTTAGAGTAGCTGGGCTTGAGATCCTCATCGATTCATTTTCACTTTGGATTAGGAGGAGGTGAAATTGAGTACCTTAGCACCTTTTGCCATGAAGCAATAGGTGGGGCGTAATCATCATTTTCCTCATCAGGTTTGTCGGTGGAGTCGGTTTCTTGATGTTGAAGATGGACTTGCTAACATAAGCGATAGCAAGAGCGGACTAGCCACACAGATTCGGATTCTTGGACTCCTCCTCTTCCTCATTTTCCTCGATTCAGCTTGAGTCCATTTCCTTGCCAATGAATGCAGAGCCTTTTGGAGCTGCTCTTCTTGTGAGAAGAAGGTTTTGAGGATTTTGATGATGAAGATTTGGATGATTTCTTCTTCTTCTTCCGTCATCGAGCTGTAATCCTTGTGTTTCTTCTTTCTTAATTCCTTTTCCCTTGAGGACAATCTTGGATATAGTGACCAGGTTTCTTGCATTTGTGGCAAAGTCTTCGCTTATAGTCACTAGATGAGGAATCACTTGCTTCTTGAGGATTTTCCAAAACAACCACGCCTTGTGAATTTCTGGAATTTCTTCACGGCGGTGCTAGCTCTGGCCAAATTCTTGAGGATCTCAAGGCTACTACGAGTCTTCACTCTCGATTGATTCAGCCTTGGCCTTGAGGCGCGTGTTTTCCATAGCGAACCATAGAGATCTCTCTTTTGACAAGCTGGAACTTCGTGAGTATTTAGCCTTCGAGGATATCGGCAGGATCAAGAGACTTGTAGTCAGCTCGTTCTTGTATCATCGGTGCGAGTGTCAAATGAGGAATCAAGCGATCTTAGCAATTTCTTCACCACCTCATGGTCGGTGATGTCGGTGGCACCAGTGCTTGAAGCTCATTTGAGATGTCGGTGAAGCGATCGAAGGTTTGTTGAACATTTTAGTTGTCGAGTCTTTTGAAGCGGTTGAAGAGATTCGAAGAACATCAACTCGAGAGTCACGCTGAGTTGAAACACCTTCATTACTTTGGACCTTTGTCCCAAATGAGTTTAGCGATTCCAAAGCACTCACTCTTCCATATTGTCCTTTGCTCGGATGGCCACATATGATATTCTTAAGCTTGAGAATCGAGTTGCTTGAATCTCTTCACATCAGCATCATTCGGAGAGGGTGTGGTGAGGAAACACCTTTTGTCACAACATACGAGAGATCATTGTCAATTGCTTCAAGATGCATTAGCATTTTGTTCTTCGATGAGGGTAGTCCGTCCCATGAAGGTAGGACACCCTCTGAGACCTTGATCATACTGCGGTCGACATAACTAAAACTCGGTGGTTAAACCAAAATCACAGAACAATGGGTACCTTGCTCGATACCAATTGAAAGTCGTTATATCGACTAGAGGGGGTGAATAAGGCGATTTTAGAAAATTTTACAAATTCTTCACTAAGGAATTTGCTGGTGAGAAATTCCTTAGCGAAGAAATACATGCAGCGGAATAAGTACTCGAAGTAAGCATAGCATATTACATGCATAGTCATCATGATGAAATGAAGACAATCACAGTCTGAGAAAGCGTAATCACGAGGATAACACAATATGAAGACAAAGCGGTGAAGAAATTGGGCGAGGAAATTGAGAAAGTCTTGATCAAAGTCTTCAAACACAGATATGACAAACACTCAACACGATAATGAGGAAATGAAAGGTTGAGGAAATAGAACCGATTAGGTTGGTGAAGACAATGATTTGGTAGACCAGTTCAAGCTTCTGTCTCGGTTATGCGTCTGGTTGGGCGGTGAGTATTTAAACTTCGAGGACGCATGATCCGGACACCCAGATCTCACGAGCACGCAGCTCGGGACACCAAGTCCTCACCGTATTCTCCTTGAACTAAGGTCACACATACCTCGTCCAATCACTCGTGGTAAGTCTTGAGCGACTTCAAACCTTCACATACTTGGTCACTCGGCGATCCACAATTCCTCTTGGATGCTCTAGACCGTGGCGCCTAACCGTCTGGAAGAAGCACAGTCTTCAAAGGTAAAAGCGTCGGATCACGCGGGATCAATTTCTTGATGATGCTCAATCACTTTGGGTTTATTGGGGTTTGGTTTTGGGTTTTCCTCACTTTTGGGTTTTCCTCACTTGATGATTTTCGCTCAAAGTCCTCGGAGGATGGGTTGCTCTCAAATGACAAGTGTCAAGTTCTCTCGGGCAGCCAACCAACTAGTGGTTGTGAGGCGGCTATTTATAGCCTAGGAGCAGCCCGACATGATAAGACATAAATGCCCTTCAATGATATGACCGTTAGGTGGATAAGATATTTGGGACAGGTGGCGCAGCGGCTCGACAGCAGTCGGAAATTTGAACATCAAATTACTCGGGGCTATCATGTTCCTCCTTTGTGTAGGCAATTACGCTTTGGCGAATTCCTAACTCCTCGATCAGAACAAATTCCTCGGTGACGGAAGAGTTTACGTCTACATCCTTTGAAGAAATTGGTGAGCTGTATGAGATTTCAAAAGCTTCACTCGAAGGATTGGTAGGTGTAGGATTTTGAGTTGAGCATCAAATGGAAATTTTCCTTAGTATTTCCTCGACCCCTTTAACGATGCAGTGTTTCCTATGACTCAAGAAGAGAAAATGAAACTACGAAAACAAAAGTCTTCACGCTTCATGTTCCTCAAATGAATACCAAGTCTTCAAGGTCACACCAATTTCTTCACTTTCAAAGTCTTGAGAAAGTCTTGAGAATATCAAATTCTTGAGTTGAAGAACTTCATTTTAGAAATTAGACTTTCCTTGTAAATATCAAACTCCTCATAGACTTATAGACCTGTGTACACTCATAAACGCATTAGTTACTTAACCTATAAGTCTTCAATACACCAAAATCACTAAGGGGCACTAGATGCACTTACAAGCCCATTATGGTCCGCAAAATCTCGTGGGCCTTTAGCTGGGCCGGCCCATTATGGTCCGCAAAATCTTGTGGGCCTTTAGTTGGGCCGGCCCATTTCTTTGATGGGCGTGCCATGTGTCGACGTATCATAGAAATATACATCCAATGAGTGGATGACATCTGTCCCAGCGATGAGCCAACACGTGTTTCCTCCAGCCAATGATGATTTTACCGTGGAAAATCCCCATTGGTGGGGCTGTTATTAGCAGGGTATCGGATCCAAAACCCGACCCGATAAGCAACGGCGTTACATTACGATGGATGCCGCGTGTCGGTCACCCTTAATGAAAGCACTTATGTGCCAGCGCGATTTATCGTCATGAAGTGGACACTTCCGTGATGATAATTTTAGTAATGTCATGGAACACTTCTCTGACGGCCTGGTATGACTATCTTGATTACGTCATAAAATGCGTCATGGATGTACATGCATGACAGAAAACGCGACCTACTGTGACAAACACGTATCATCACGAAGTGTACTTTTTTGTAGTGGAGGCTGGAGGAGGTCGACGGTAGCCCGTGTGGAGGCTGGAGGAGGTCGACGGTAGCCCGTGTGGAGGCTGGAGGAGGTCGACGGTGGAGATGAACAGTATCCCGTGGAGTCCCGTTTTGTGGTACGCCACACCCCTCCTGATGAACAGGACCCCCGTTTCGACCATAGCGCTCCAACACAAGTCCGTTTCGTCCTTTTTGCGGTCCGCCACAATCCTCCCGATCAACAGGACCCCCGTTTCCATCGTAGGAGGTCCATTTAAATCCGTTTTCTTGATGCGCCACACCCTCCCGATCAGCAGGACCCCGTTTACGGCCGTAGGAGGTCCGTTTCCTCCGTTTTTCTGATGCGCCACACCGTCGATCAACAGGACCCGTTCGAGCGTGGCGGTCGAACACAAGGCCGTTTCCTCCGTTTTGCGATACATGAGCCTCGTTTCCATCGCCTGTTCCGTCCAAGCCGGTTGGATCCCACGTGTTCCGTTGCCTCCCGATGAACACGAGGCATTCCGTTGCCTCCCCATGAACACGACGATGATGTTGTTTCTCCATTCCGACCCAGCCATGTACACGAGACCTGGCCGTACTTATGTGCGACTAGGAGTTCGAGACCCCGCCTGTATGTAAACAAAAATGGCCGTATTTTCTTTCTTGCACCCTGGCAGCTGTACGTATGTGTACATGCTACGTGCACGCCTCCACTACGACACGTTCGCGCCTCTACTACGACACGTGCGCGCTTCTACTGAAGGAAATATGCCCTAGAGGCAATAATAAAAGTTATTATTTATTTCCTTATATCATGATAAATGTTTATTATTCATGCTAGAATTGTATTAACCGGAAACATAATACATGTGTGAATATATAGACAAACAGTATGTCACTAGTATGCCTCTACTTGACTAGCTTGTTAATCAAAGATGGTTATGTTTCCTAACCATGAACAAGGAGTTGTTATTTGATTAACAAGGTCACATCATTAGTTGAATGATCTGATTGACTTGACCCATTCCGTTAGCTTAACACTTGATCGTTTAGTATGTTAATGCTTTCTTCATGACCCATACATGTTCCTATAACTATGAGATTATGCAACTCCGTTTACGGAGGAACACTTTGGGTACTACCAAGCGTCTAGCGTAGCTGGGTGATTATAAAGGAGTACTACAGGTGTCTCCAAAGGTACTTGTTGGGTTGGCGTATTTGAGATTAGGTTTTGTCACTCCGATTGTCGGAGAGGTATCTCGAGGCCTTCTCGGTAATGCACATCACTTAAGCCTTGCAAGCATTACAACTAATGAGTTAGTTGTGAAGATGATGTATTCGGAGCAGTAAAGAGACTTACGATAGCGAGATTGAACTAGGTATTGGATACCGGCGATCGAATCTCGGGTAAGTAACTATACCGATGACAAAGGAACAACGTATGTCGTTATGCGGTTTGACCGATAAAGATCTTCGTAGAATATGTAGGAACCAATATGGGCATCCAGGTTCCGCTATTGGTTATTGACGAGAATGGTTCTAGGTCATGTCTACATAGTTCTCGAACCCGTAGGGTCCTTACGCAACAACGTTTGATGGCGAGTTCATAATGAGTTTATAAGTATTGATGCACGAAGGTTGTTGAGTCCGGATGTGATCACGGACATGGCGAGGAGTCTCGAAATGGTCGAGACATAAAGATTGATATATTGGAAGCCTACATTTGGACATGGAAGTGTTCGGGTGAAATCGGGATTTTGCAGATGCAGGAGGTTACGGAACCCCGGAGGTCCATGGGCCTTAATGGGCCATGGGAGAAGAGGAAGGGCAGGCCAAGGTGGGCTGCGCCCCCTCCCCTCTAGTCCGAATAGGACAAGGAAGGGGCGCCCCTCCTCTTCCCCTCCTCAATCCTAGTCCAACTAGGGAGGAGTCCTACTCGGTGGGAGTAGGACTCCTCCTTAGTCGCCTCCCCTAGGGCAGCCACCTCCCCTTGGCTCCTTTATATCTGAGGCAGGGGCACCCCAAGACACACAAGTTGATCTCGGATCTTTCCTTAGCCGTGTCGGTGCCCCTTCCACCATATTCCACTTGGTCATATCGTCGCGGAGCTTAAGCGAAGCCTGCGCGGAGAAGTCATATCGTCGCGGAGCTTTGGCGAAGCTCTGCGTCGAGTGGAGCATCAACATCGTCCTGCCGTCGTCTTGTGGAACTCATCCCGACACTTTCTGGATCGGGTCAGGGGATCGTCATCGAGCTGAGCGTGTGCAGAACTTCGGAGGTGCCGTCGTTCGGTGCTTGGATCGGTCGGATCGTGGAGGCGTCGACTACATCAACAGCGTTGTTATAGCGCTTCCGCTTTCGGTCTCACAGTGCGTGGGCGGACCTCTCCCTCTCGTTGCTATGCCATCACCATGGTCTTGCGTGATCGTAGGAAATTTTTGAAATTACTCGTTCCCCAGCGATGGCATCGAGCCTGGTTTTATCGTTGATGTCATGTGCAGAGTAGAACACAAGTGAGTTGTGGGCGATACAAGTCATCTGCCTACCAGCATGTCATACTTTGGTTCAGCGGTATTGTGAGATGAAGCGGCCGGACCGACATTACAGCGTGCGCTTCTGGCGAGACTGGTTTCACCGCTCAGAGCACTTTCGTTGCTTAAAGGTGACGGCGGGTGTCTGTCTCTCTCACTTTAGTTGAATCGAGTGTGGCTCGCCGGTCCTTGAGAAGGTTAAAGCGGAGTCTATTTGTGAAATATCGTTGTGGTTTTGATCGTGGTAAACGGTTCTTGCTCAGCCCGTAGCAGCCACGTAAAACTTGCAACAACAAAGTAGAGGGCGTCTAACTTGTTTTGCAGGGCATGTTGTGATGTGATATGGTCAAGGCGTGATGCTATATTTTATTGTATGAGATGATCATGTTTTGTAACGAGTTATCGACAATGGCGGAACCATATGGTTGTCGCTTTATTGTATGAAATGCAAGCGCCATGTAATTGCTTTACTTTATCACTAAGGAGTAGCGATAGTCGTAGAAGCAATAGTTGGCGAGGCGACAACGATGCTCGATGGAGATCAAGGTGTCGGCGCGGTGGCGATGGTGATCATGGCGGTGCTTGGCGATGGAATCACAAGCACAAGATGATGATGACCATATCATATCACTTATATTGATTGCATGTGATGTTTATCCTTTATGCATCTTATCTTGCTTTGATTGGCGGTAGCATTATAAGATGATCTCTCACTAAAATTATCAAAGTGTTCTCCACGAGTATGCACCGTTGCGAAAGTTCTTCGTCTTTGAGACACCACGTGATGATCGGGTGTGATAGGCTCTCGTTCAAATACAGCGGGTGCAAAACAGTTGCGCCGCGGAATACTCGAGTTAAACTTGGCGAGCCTAGCATATAACAGATATGGCCTCGGAACACGAGAGACCGAAAGGTCGGCGTGAATCATATAGTAGATATGATCAACATAGTGATGTTCACCATTGAAACTACTCCATCTCACGTGATGATGGGACATGGTTTAGTTGATTTGGATCACGTGATCACTTAGATGACTAGAGATGTACGTCTAAGTGGGAGGTTTTAATATGATTAATCAAACTTAAATTTATCATGAACTTAGTACTGATAGTATTTTGCTTGTCTATGTTTGATGTAGATAGATGGCTCGTCTTTGTTGTTCGTTGAATTTTAATGCGTTCCTTGAAAGCAAAGTTGAAAGATGATGGTAGCAATTACGGACTGGGTCCGTAACGAGATTATCCTCATTGCTGCTGCAGAAAAATTCGTCTGGAAGCACCGCTGGGTAGCGAACTGCTGCGAGATCTTGAGCGAGAAGTTGTGAGCGTCGGCAAGCGGTGATGACTACTCAATAGTTCGATTGTGCCATGCTACGGCTTAGAACCGGGTCTTCAACGGCGTTTTGAGCGTCATGGAGCATATGAGATGTTCAGGAGTTGAAGTTAATATTTCAAGCAAATGCCGGATTGAGAGATATGAAGTCTCAATAAGTTCTATAGCTGCAAGATGGAGAGAATAGTTACGTCGGTGAGCACATACTCAAAATGTGCAGGTATAACAATCACTTAATTCAGCTGGGAGTTAATCTTCCGGATGATAGTGTCATTGAATGAATTCTCCAATCACTGCCACCAAGCTACAAGAGCTTCGTGATGAACTATAATATGCAAGGGATGACTAAGACAATTCTGAGCTCTTAGCATGATGCTAAAAGCTGCGGAGGTAGAAATCAGAAAGAGCATCAAGTGTTGATGGTCAGCAAGACCACTAGTTTCAAGAAAAGGGCAAAGGGAAGAAGAAGGAAACTTCAAAAGAACAGCAAGAAAGTTGCTGATCAAGAGAAAAACCAAGTCTGGACCTAAGCACAAGCGAAGTGTTTTTCTTGCAAGCGGTGGACCTTTGAGCGGAACTGCCCCAAGTATTTGGCGGATAAAAAGGATGGCAAGGTGAACAAAGGTATATATGATATACATGTTATTGATGTGTACCTTACTAATACTCATGATAGTACACAGGTATTTGATCTGGTTACATTGCTAATATTTGCAACTCGAAGCAGGAACTACGGATTAGCGAAGATTGGCTAAGGGCGAGGTGACGATCTGGCGTTGGAAATGGTTCCAAAGTCGATGTGATCGCGATCGACACGCTACCTCTACATCTACCTTGGGATTAGTTTTAGACCTAAATAATTGTTATTTGGTGCCAGCGTTGAGCATGAACATTATATCTGGATCTTGTTTATTGCGAGGCGGTTATTCATTAAATCGAGAGAATAATGGTTGTTCTATTTATATGAGTAATATCTTTTATGGTCATGCACCCTTGAAGAATGGTCTATTCTTGTTGAATCTCGACGGTAGTGATACACATATTCATAATGTTGAAACCAAAAGATGCGAGTTGATAATGATAGTGCAACTTATTTGTGGCTTGCCGTTTAGGTCATATCGATTGTAAAGCATGAAGAAACTCCATCTTGATGGGCTTACGGAATCACTTGATTATGAATCACTTGGTACTTGCGAACCGTGCCTCATGGGCAAGATGACCAAAACGCCGTTCTCGGAACTATGGGCGAGCAACTGATTTGTTGGAAATCATACATCTTGATGTTTGTGGTCCAATGAATGTTGAGGCCTTGCGGGTATCGTTATTTTCTCACCTTCACAGATGATTTGAGCAGATATGGGTATATCTACTTAATGAAACACAAATCTGAAACATTTGAAAAGTTCAAAGAATTTGAGTGAAGTGGAAAATCATCGTAACAAGAAAATAAAGTTTCTCGATCTGATCGTGGAGGAGAATATTTGAGTTTTGAGTTTGGTTTACATTTGAAACAATGTGGAATAGTTTGCAACTCCATACGGAACACCACAGAGAAATGGTGTGTCGAGCGTCGTGTCGTACTTTACTAGATATGGTGCGATCTATGATGTCTATTTCCGATTTACGCTATCGTTTTGGGGTTATGCTTTAGAGGCGACCGCATTCACGTTGAATAGGACACCGTCAAAATCCGTTGAGGCGGCGCCTTATGAACTGTGGTTTGGCAAGAAACCAAAGTTATCGTTTCTTAAAGTTTGGGGATGCGATGCTTATGTAAAGAAACTTCAACCAGATAAGCTCGAACCCAAATCGGAAAAATGTGTCTTCATAGGATACCCAAAGGAGGCTGTTGGGTACACCTTCTATCACAGATCTGAAGGCAAGATTTTCGTTGCTAAATTCGGATCCTTTCTAGAAGGAGTTTCTCTCGAAAGAAGTGAGTGGGAGGAAAGTAGAACTTGATGAGATAAGCATATCTGCTCCCTTATTGGAAAGTAGTTCATCACAAGAAATGGTTCTGTGACAACTACACCAATTAGTGAAGAAACTAATGATGATGATCATGAAGCTTGAGATCAAGTTACTCTTGAACCTCGTGGGTCAACGAGTAAAATCGCACAGTGATGCGGTAATCCTATTCGGAAGTCATGTTACTTGACCATGGCGAACCTACGAACTATGAAGAAGCGATGGTGAGCCCAGATTCATAAAATGGCTGGAAGCCATGAAATCTGAGATGGGATCCATGTATGAGAACAAAGTATGGACTTTGGTTGACTTGCCGATGATCGGCAAGCCATTGAAAATAAATGGATCTTTAAGAAGAAGGCGGCGCCGATGGTAATGTAGCTGTCTACAAAGCTCGACTTGTTGCAAAGGTTTTCGACAAGTTCAAGGGTTGACTACGATGAGACTTTCTCACCCGTGGCGATGCTTAAGTCTGTCGAATCATGTTAGCAATTGCGCATTTTATGATTATGAAATTTGGCAAATGGATGTAAAAACCGCATTCTTGAATGGATTTCTAGAAGAAGAGTTGTATATGATGCAACCAGAAGGTTTTGTCGATCAAAGGGTGCTAACAAAGTGTGCAAGCTCAACGATCAATTTATAGTGCGGTGCAAGCCTCTCGGAGTTGGAATAAGCGCTTTGATAGTGTGATCAAAGCATATGGGTTTATCTGAGACTTTTGGAAGCTTTGTATTTACAAGAAAGTGAGTGGGAGCTCTGTAGCATTTCGATATTATATGTGGACGACATATTATTGATTGGAAATGATATAGAATTTCTGGATAGCATAAAGGATACTTGAATAAAGTTTTTCAATGAAAGACCTCGGTGAAGCTGCTTACATATTGGGCATCAAGATCTATAGAGATAGATCAAGGCAGCAATTGGACTTTCACAAAGCACATACCTTGATAAAGTTTTGAAGAAGTTCAAAATGGATCGAGGCAAAGAAAGGTTTTTACTGTATTACAAGGTGTAAGATTGAGTCGGACTCAATGCCCGACCACAATGAGAAGATAGAGAAAATGAAAGATGTTCCTATGCTTCAGCCATAGGCTCTATCATGTATGCAATGCTGTGTACGGACGACATATGCTTAGCTGTAAGCTTGGCAGGAAGGTACCAAAGTAATCGAGTGGATCCTTTGGACAGCGGTCAAGAACATCTGAAATACGAAAAGGACTAAGGATATGTTTCTCGTATATGGAGGTGACAAAGAGCTAGTCGTAAATGGTTACGTCGATGCAAGCTTTGACACTGATCCGGACGATTCTAAATGCAAACCGGATCGTGTTTTTATTAAGCGGTGGAGCTGTCGGTTGGTGCAGCTCTAAACAAAGCGTCGTGGCGGGATCTACATGTGAGCGGAGTACATAGCTGCTTGGAAGCAGCAAATGAAGAATGCGGATGAAAGAGTTCATTTCCGATCTAGGTGTCATACCTAGTGCATCGGGACCGATGAAGATCTTCGTGACAATCTTGGTGCAATTGCCTTGGCAAAGGAATCCAGATTTCACAAGAGGACCAAGCACATCAAGAGGCGCTTCAATTCCATTGGGACCAAGTCCAAGTGGGAGACATAGAGATTTGCAAAATACATACGGATCTGAATGTTGCAGACCGTTGACTAAGCCTCTTCCACGAGCAAAACATGATCAGCACCAAGACTCCATGGGTGTTAGGATCATTACTTTGTAATCTAGATTATTGACTCTAGTGCAAGTGGGAGGCTGAAGGAAATATGCCCTAGAGGCAATAATAAAGTTATTATTTATTTCCTTATATCATGATAAATGTTTATTATTCATGCTAGAATTGTATTAACGGAAACATAATACATGTGTGAATATATAGACAAACAATATGTCACTAGTATGCCTCTACTTGACTAGCTTGTTAATCAAAGATGGTTATGTTTCCTAACCATGAACAAGGAGTTGTTATTTGATTAACAAGGTCACATCATTAGTTGAATGATCTATTGACTTGACCCATTCCGTTAGCTTAACACTTGATCGTTTAGTATGTTAATGCTTTCTTCATGACCCATACATGTTCCTATAACTATGAGATTATGCAACTCCGTTTACGGAGGAACACTTTAGGTACTACCAAGCGTCTGGCATGCTGGGTGATTATAAAGGAGTACTACAGGTGTCTCCAAAGGTACTTGTTGGGTTGGCGTATTTGAGATTAGGTTTTGTCACTCCGATTGTCGGAGAGGTATCTCAGGCCTTCTCGGTAATGCACATCACTTAAGCCTTGCAAGCATTACAACTAATGAGTTAGTTGTGAGATGATGTATTACGGAGCGAGTAAAGAGACTTACGATAGCGAGATTGAACTAGGTATTGGATACAAGCGATCGAATCTCGGGTAAGTAACATACCGATGACAAAGGAACAACGTATGTCGTTATGCGGTTTGACCGATAAAGATCTTCGTAGAATATGTAGGAACCAATATGGGCATCCAGGTTCCGCTATTGGTTATTGACGAGAATGGTTCTAGGTCATGTCTACATAGTTCTCGAACCCGTAGGGTCCTTACGCAACAACGTTTGATGACAGTTCATAATGAGTTTATAAGTATTGATGCACGAAGGTTGTTGAGTCCGGATGTGATCACGGACATGACGAGAGTCTCGAAATGGTCGAGACATAAAGATTGATATATTGGAAGCCTACATTTGGACATCGGAAGTGTTCGGGTGAAATCGGGATTTCTGAGATGCAGGGAGGTTACGGAACCCCGGAGGTCTATGGGCCTTAATGGGCCATGGGAGAAGAGAAAGGGCAGGCCAAGGTGGGCTGCGCCCCCTCCCCTCTAGTCGAATAGGACAAGGAGGGGCGGCGCCCTCCCTCTTCCCCTCCTCAATCCTAGTCCAACTAGGAGAGGGGGAGTCCTACTCGGTGGGAGTAGGACTCCTCCTTAGTGCGCCTCCCCTAGGGCGGCCACCTCCCCTTGGCTCCTTTATATCACTGAGGCAGGGGCACCCCAAGACACACAAGTTGATCTCGGATCTTTCCTTAGCCGTGTCGGTGCCCCTTCCACCATATTCCACTTGGTCATATCGTCGCGGAGCTTAAGCGAAGCCTGCGCGGAGAAGTCATATCGTCGCGGAGCTTAAGCGAAGCTCTGCGTCGGTGGAGCATCAACATCGTCACTGCGCCGTCGTCTTGTGGAACTCATCCCGACACTTTGCTGGATCGGGTCGGGGATCGTCATCGAGCTGAGCGTGTGCGAGAACTTCGGAGGTGCCGTCGTTCGGTGCTTGGATCGGTCGGATCGTGGAGGCGTCGACTACATCAACAGCGTTGTTATAGCGCTTCGCTTTCGGTCTCACAGTGCGTGGATGGACACTCTCCCTCTCGTTGCTATGCCATCACCATGGTCTTGCGTGATCGTAGGAATTTTTTGAAATTACTCGTTCCCCAACATCTACATCGACCGGTATATGCGTACACATTCGCGACCAGGATGACAGC
Source organism: Aegilops longissima (assembly GCA_021605205.1). Lineage (NCBI taxonomy): Eukaryota > Viridiplantae > Streptophyta > Magnoliopsida > Poales > Poaceae > Aegilops > Aegilops longissima. The sequence continues at coordinate 24,415 of JAHIAM010002779.1, forward strand.
GCTCGTGCAGCCGACCAGGTCGGTCCGGTATCGAGCACTTCCTTGCTGTGAAAATGTAGCTGGTGGGTCCCAGCGGTCGAGGCGAATCATTTTGTTTTTTGCCGGACGCACTTCCTTGCGTGCGAAGGTGTAGCTGGTGGGTCCCGGCGGTCGAAGCGAATCGTTTTTTGCGGACGCACTTCCTTGCGTCGTGCGAAGATGAAGGCTGGTGGGTCCCGGATCGATCGAAGCTTTTCCGCAAAATACAGTGGCCGTCCGGTGGGTCCCAGCTGTCGGTGGAGAATCATTATTTTCCTCGTAATAAGGAGGCACTTCCTTGCTGCGGCCGTGGACCCAGTATCAGCCTCTCCACGTAAAGTCAAGTCCGATGGAAATCGTTCCTTGACCACATTGACCGAGCCACGCCAAGAGCACCACAGCGGTGGGCGGCGGCGAGAGCCTAGGAAGGGGCGGGCGGAGCGGGAAAAAACAGCGGCGGTGGAAGCCCTTGCGGAGAGAATCTGACAGTTCCTTTGGTTCGGCTGCGGTGTGAGGCTGCCGTCGCCCGAGAACTTTGGCCAGCGGTGGGAATAGTAGAGGCGGTGAGGCCTCGCGGCAACCTGACCCGACCCACGGGAGGCAGGAGCATCGCAGCCCGACCGGCGCTGCTGCTGTCTTGGTGGAGCAAGAAGACTAAAAGTTGAAGAAGCACTCGGCCGTTGGATGGACATAAATACGGTCACTAGAGCTAGAATCGTTCATATTGACTAAGTTGACAAAGCCCTCCATCCCGTCAACAGAGTTGGCCCTAAGTCATCCTCCACTATGGTGGGTCCCAGCTAACGGTGGGTATTCATTTTTGTGCATAATAAGGAGGCACTTCCTTGCGTGCGAAGATATAGCGGTGGGTCCGACATGTCGGTGAGGGGGCGTTTTTCACGAAATCTGAGAGGCCCTTCGGTGGGTCCCAGCTATCGGTGGAGAATCATTATTTTTGCGTCTGAGTCCATGGTCGATGGATGTCGTTCATTGACCATGTTGACCAGGCAGCGCCGAGAAGCACCATGGCGGTGGGCGGCGGCGAGGCCTAGGAAAGAACGACGAGAATCGGGGAAGAATCGACAATGGTTGCCCAGCGGTGGGAATCTGAGTGTTCTTGGTCGGCTGCCGTCGCGGAAAATAACGAGGAGGTATGGGTGAGTAGAGGAATGGCACGGCCAGCAATGAAGTAGGGTGGGGAGGTGCGGCTGTCTTGGCTGCACGGCCCGACCAGGAGGCGGGGCAGGAGGTCCCACGGAGCTGGTTTAGGCGGCGGGAGCAAGAAGATCATATATTGAAGAAGCAACATGACCGTTGGATTAACATCCAGCAGTCCTTTACTAGAATCATTTGTGGACTAAGTTGACAAAGCCAAAGTACCGTCAACCTAGTAGACCCACAAGTCAGCCTCCAAATCTGTCCCAAACAACATACAACCCGAAATTTCTAGCCAGATACAAATTAATTTTAAATCTAAATATACCTTAATTTAAATTCAATGAAATTTTACCCGCACAAAAACAATGAAATTTAAAATATCAAAGTCCGAAAGAAAACATAATTTTGGAACTAATTGCCTGTTTGCTGTATTTTTTTCATTTTACAGCCCATTTATTATTACTTATAGCACATTTCTTATTAATTATAGCCCATTTTCTGGGCAAAATGCATCCCTCCTTGTCTTGAAAGATTTCCGGCCTAGCAGGGCGTAGAAAAGCAAGTAGGCCTATGTTGGTTATTCTGCAAAAAACAAAATAGCTGGCTAGCCATTTTTCAGAAAGGAAAAAAACAAAGCTGGGCTGGTCATGTGCTCAACATATGAAATAAGCACTGGGCTAGGCGGTCCCCAGGTCCCTTTGCCAGTTGATACCCTTCTCCGTCCGAAAAAACAAAATTACTGCAGCAGCTGCTGGGTCCCTCTTGTCATCCTCACCATATGCAGTCCTTATTCCTCTCGGTTGTTGACCATGTTGAAAACACGGAGGGTGGTGCTGCAGTGAAGCGAACCAAAGCGGAGGACAATGGTGAGGCCTTGGGCGAGAATGAGCAGGGCGAGGGAAGATCACAGACCAGCCGTGGGAGGCGGGGCGAGGCCGGTCCCTTGGCGCTGGTTTAACTGGCGGCTCGAGGAAGAAGAGGCGAAGAAAGCGACAGGCGTTGAATGTCAATCAACGGTCAGAGTTGGCACAATCATTTTTGACTAAGCGGACGCCAAGTAGCATATTTTTTATATATAGGAAGAAAACATGCGAGAAAATGCATTCATCTGTCGTCCTCCTCACGAGAGCGTTAGCCACATAAGTGACTAGCACCCTTGGTTTTCAACGAGAGGTCTTGGGTTGAGTCGAGGAACTCTCAATTTTGTCCTCCTTCCTTCCTTGCAAAAAAAGGAAAGAAAATCAAAGACTTGGGAAGGCGTCTGAGAACAAGCTAGTGTACCCGGTAAAGCGAGTTTTAGAAAAAAAAGAAAGGCGTGCTCACATGGTGGATCGAATCAAACCTAGACTATGACTATATGGTGCTATGCTACTCGCAAGTAATGGCCCGACATATCCAACGTTAAGCTTCTCCTCTTATCTACTTACTCATCTAGCATCGAAGCTCGGCGCGGCAACCATGTCCGCTGGCTGCTCGTCCACCTGCTCTTGATGAGCAACAACCGGATATCGCCAAGTCACCAACCGTACCATCGCTTTATCGGTCACATCACACCCCCCATGAGCCAGCGCCTGACAGCCGATTGCTCATCGCAACCCGCTGCCGTTGGTGTGGTGCCCTTGCTGCAAATCACGAGAGTCATCCGTCGCGTCTCAACCACAATCCGCAACCACAGGAGAGTCTTCTACAAATGCCGAATCATGGGGTAATAATATGTTTAAGTGTTGTTACTGCTGCTTTGGTTGCTGATTTTTTAATAGTTTGGTTGATGATCTTCCAATTTGATTAAATGCGAGAAAAGGGAAGATTTGTGTGATTTGTATTTACTGGGAAGTTCTTGATGTGGGGAATGCAACTTCTGCTGATTATTTGGTTAGCGAGGAATCCCAATACCAGCAGGTTGGGGTGTTGGACAAATGGCTGAAGGAGCAGCGAGAAGAGGAAGATCTGAGCGAAGGTTAAAGATCAGTTCCTCGATCATGGCCAAGCAACAGGTTGTTGAGCGACCTTGACAGCTATGAGGAGATGAAAGAGCTTGTGAATATAATGGGAAAAATCGATGTGCTCTGTAGGATGATTGTCTCTTTATTTGCGGTGTATGTTGCACTTTCGTGATGTATTAAATTAGCTCGACATGAGCACTTTGCTGAAACTAGTAATGAATGAAACACATGTAGCGAGGCTGGGCGTAGTGTTGTGAACATCTAATGATTTCTATGCTTGAAATCAGGGGTATCCCTTTTCTCATATAAACAAATAGATAGCGAGAGGCCACCGTAGGGTCAGCTTTGTTCTCATTCGAAGACATCGAGCAAATTGCAGTCCAACAGCAAACTATGTCATCAAATTCAAGTTTCACAGCCAAATATGAGTACAAGTAAACAACAATGTCATCATGTTTTAGTTGTCATACAATCACCAAACACAAATCAGCATACATAAAAGTGATGTTCTCACGGCAAAGTACTAAACAACATGTTCATCGGGTTTGGTTGTCATAGCAAACACAATTTCACATAGTAGATAAAAAGCGTCTTCGACGAGGCAAATATGACAAAAGCAATGTAATCATCATCCATGGCAGCATCGTCAACATCTTCGCCATGTGTATCGGTCTGAATCGTAATTCCCCACGGTGTCATCTTCTTCTTCGTCCTCAACGTCCTCGAGCGTTGGCTTCTTCTTGATCAACTCTTGTATGTCCCGCAGAGCGACAGGCAATCTTTTCACGGCGTCATTGGCGTGATGGTTCTCAAAGATATTAGGAACATCTGTGTTATCTTGTAAATCAGGGCGGTGCAAGCATCATATTGTTGTGCAACTTCATTAAACGAATTCCTCTGCTCAAACCTTTGCAATACTCTCCAATCATCGCTCGTGCAAATGTGTCTTCCAAGAAAAACATCATGTTGCTTGATTTCCAAAATAAAATGCTCGTTGGTGCAGTACGCCGCCTTGACATTGATGGATTTGAAATAATCATCAGCTCTGGGTTTTGCGATCACGGAAAACAGGTTATACCAACTCTGACTGCAGAACCACACACGATGATCCTCGGCTGGAGATATCTGCAAGCTGAACAATATACATTATGTTAGCATACATTTCACTTGTCTCTTTGTCATACGTATCCGTGCTCATGATGGCTTTGTTTTGTGTCTTCTGCCTTTGTCTCGTGCAAAGGGTGTTGTGGCGCACATCTCCAACAATGCAAGATTCATAATGTCTTACCAGTATCGGGACCCATTGCTAGTGAGTAAAGGGCATCATCAACTACTGCCCATCCTCCGCATCTTCTTAACCTATGGTTAGAAAATAGACAAGCTGATCATCTTATGTACTCAATATATTAAAAAAGCGTGGTGCACTTCAAAAGCTTACATGGTTCTTGAACCATTTACATAAATCCTGCCATAACCGGTTTGTCAATGTTTCTTGGATTTTTGGCGTAACTCCTCTTTGTAGATCTGCACAACATAGTGATCGCGTCAAACATCTAAATATATAAGAATGTGCTGCATGTTTAGTAGATTACGATGTAAAGCTGCGATCTTGCTCTTACTTGATATAAGGTAGTATCTCGGGATAGTTATTCAACACATACCAAACCATTTTGTCCAAATCTTTAGGTTTGTCCTCTTGTCGACTCTTCCTATAACTTTCGAGCAGAATAATCGAAAACATTGAGCCGGGATTGTCTTCACCCACCTCTTTGCTAACTTTGATCAATTTGTTTCAATGTATTTTGAGCAGAATGTCAGCAACCACAGTAGCAATGTAGGCCTCTACAATGGAACCCTCGGGTCTAGCTCTATTCCTAACATAGCCCTTGAAAGTGCCTAGCCACCTTTCAATAGGGTACATCTAGCCATCTTGTCTTTGGACCTCTAAGTAGTGCCTCATAAGGTAGATGAACAACCAAATGCACCATCACATCAAAGAAAGGCTGGAGGATATATCTTCTCAAGGTGCATAGGATAGTTGGTATCTTGTCTCTAAGGCGCTCAAAGCATCTATCCTGATATTTCTCTGCAGAGTTCCACGAAGAATTGTCCCAACTCTTGCTGCTACTGTATAAGTCGAGGCGGCCTAATCCTCTAAGGATAACAGGTAAAACCCTTTGAAGTAGGATGTGGCGGTCATGAGTTTTCAACCCTTGTACCTTGTTTCCATCTGCTTGACTCTCCTTTCGGGGTTGGAAGCAAATCCATGTGGGAATCTCACCGTGTGAGGATCTCATAGAATTCTTTTCTTTTACCTTGTCCAAGACGTACACAGCTGGTGCCATATCTTGTGGTTTACCTTCATTTTGCACCTGCAAATCCTTTCTGATACCCAGGTGTGTCAAATCAATCCTAGATTTTAAGGTATCTTTCGTCTTGCCTTCAATGTTAAGAAGTGTGCCGATAATGCTGCACATATATTTTTCTCGATGTGCATCACATCAAGATTATGCCGCAGATCCAAATCTTTCCAATACTCCAAGTCCCACAAAGTGGACCTGCGGGTAAACAATAATCTCTCTTCTACCATGCCATGCTTCCTTTTCCGCTACCATTACGGGATGGTTTCTGGTGTAATATGCTGACCTTCTCTAATTCCACTTGCAACTCATCGGTGGTGAGCCTCTTTGGCGCATCACGGTTTTCATGCTTTGCATTGAACACATGTCTTGGTATTTTCTAGGATGCGGCTTGTCCTTGGGAAGAAGCGGCGGTGTCAATGTCACAGATCTTGCTAAGTATTGTGTATGACAGATGATTCTGTCACAGCGAACACATGCATTGTAACCATGTGTCGTTCATACGACATAGTGCCCAAAGCGGATAATCATGGATGCACCAAATTACAACAACACGCGAGAAAGAAATCAGCTGGTGGGTTGCTATATAGGTCTCGGTGAGAACACCCTTCCATAGCTGTTGAAGTTCCTCCACAAGAGGCTCCATGAACAAATCAAAATCCTTTCGGGACTTTTGGACCTGGGATGAGCAAAGGCCATCATGTAGTTTGATTCTTTGGTGCAGAGACATTTGGAGGCATGTTGTAAGGATAACAAGAACGGCCACATGCTATATGTGGCGCTTTGGTGGCCAAATGGGTTAAATCCATCGAAGCTAAGCCAAGTCTAATGTTTCTCGGGTCATGACAAACTCTTTGTGTTTATCATTGAAGCTTTTCCACTCACTACCATTAGATGGATGGCTCATTACATTATGATCTCCGTACTCCTGGTTCCTAGAATGCCATATTACATCCTCTCTTGTTTCAGCATCATGAAACAACCTCTGCAATCTTGGTGTAATTGGAAAATGTCTCACAACATTATGAGGAATCCTCTTCACAACATCGCCATCTTTCCATCTTGATGATTTGCATTTCGGGCATTCACTTAAGTTGGCATAATCCTTCGGAGCAGAACACAATTATTCTTACAAACATGGATCATATCATATCCAATTCCAACTGCCTGAAGGAAATTCTTCATTTTTTGTGGGTGTGTGGCAGCTCAGGCTTGTCTGGGAAAGATTTGTGGAACGCAGCTAACATCGCATCGAATGATTTGTTGGTCATCCGCTCAGATGTCTTCACCTGAAGAAAGGTGACCATAGCTGAGAATACTGACAGCTTATTTTCGGGGGTGACAACAATGTTGCATTGTTCCAACATGCGGGCCCACCATTTTTCTTCTGCAGGTGAAAGTTCATGGAATGCACGAGCATTTCGTTTCATTGTTTCAATGTTGGTCAAACTCACGGCTCCGCCACCACCTCCTCCTCCTCTTCCACTGAGCATCGGGCAGATCAAGATGGTGATCTTACGCTTTCACGTAGTCAATAACATTGGCGTTCACAGCTTCACCATGATGAACCCACCTAGTATATGTGACCGACATCCCATACAAGTGTAGATGATTTTGCACAGTTGGTTGGGATCTTGTAACTGAATTCATACAACTGCTACAGGCGAGCACATCTGATTTGGACCACCGTACTCAGCTCGATAAAGTTCATGAAGTTTTCAACCCCTCGACATATGCAGCGGAGAATCTTGACGAAGTTATCAAGTCCTGTCCATCTGTTAGACATACAAATTAGTTCTTCTACTAGATATTACAGGAAAAACATATATGCTTTTTATGAAGTCGAGAAAAAATACCTAGGTCGATGTCTAAAGCTATGGCAAGATATTTGGAATGAGCAGATCTAAATAACGAAATATATGTAAAGCTAATTCAGCAAACAGATTTGAGTGCTAAATTATGGCAGGCTGTTTCAGCGATCAATGAGGCGAGCACACAGGCATCGAACTATCGAAGGCCATCGCAGCAACAAAGATCGAGTATAAAATGGTGTAGAGCTATTTCACCTAACAGATTGGCTACTAGACCATGGCAATCTCGTCACAATAAATATATGGCAGGATATTTTAGTAACTAATCGGCCTTGGGCGTCATCTCAGCTAAGCAGATTGAGTGCGAGAAGAGCAAGAAGCTTCTTAAGCGAGCATATTGATAGTAAACTACTTTGGCAAATAGTGAGATTAACAGCGTCTATCAGCTAACATTCGGTACTAGACCGACATGAGCAGGGCCTCGATCTAGAATCGCGTACCGTGGGAGAAGCTAACCGTGCGTCTCCACCTGAGCGTCGCCCGGTGTGGCGGCTGACGCCGTCGCCTCCACAAGAATGTAGCGGAGGTGGCGGTGCGGCTAGAAGGGCGGCAGTCTCTGAGGCGTCGTGGGGGGCGAGAGGATCGCCGTCGTCCCCTCGACGAACCATGGTGCCGGCGTGTCGGCGGCTTGGGGAGGCGGCTTTGGCGGGCGAATGGAGTGGATGGGGGCGGGGGGAGGGGTTTGGAGAATATTTGGCGAAGGCGGTTGAATCGGTTGGGGAATTTTTGTGTGTGGGGGAGGATTTTTTTTACGGTGGGCGGGGAGTTTGGCGCATGGTCGGTTTCTCCAAGTGCAGTCCGTGTCGGTGAAGAGAAACGAAGCGCGTTCCGTTTGCGTGAGCCGTGTGCAGAGACGAGCGTGTGTGGGGTGCAATCGACCCGCGACATGAGTGCTGTGAGTGTACCGCCTTTTTCCTTTTAAACTAGTAGGTGCCGCCCCTCAAAAAATTTTGTTGCTTGGCGCGATCCGTCGATACTACTACTAGTAATCCGATAATCCCGATTAAAGCAGCGGCGGGTCTTTTCCAGCGATATCTTTGGGAGGTTGGCTTAGTTGGGTTTTTAGATTTGTCTCGGTTCAATAAAAGCAGAGTTGGTGATGATGGTGTGCTGTCATCCTGCAATATAGGCCATCCGATCTATATCTAGCGGATAGGAAGGAAACTATGACAATTTACCGCACTCCTCTCACATTTGCAGATAAGGCTTTCCCTCGTTCATCCTTTTCTCCCACAAGATCTTGATCTTCCGTGGAGCATACGAGAATCTTGCTTATACTCCCACAATATGTATATTATTGTGAAAGTTCATATACACTGGCGAGATTAATGCAAACATGGCAGATTTTCATTACATTTCCAACTTTTATAGGACAGAAAAATGAAAAAAACCGACCCTAAACCTATTCTATGGCGGCGACCGCGTCCTCCATCTGCGATCTCTATATGCAGGCGGGGTTCAAGACCCGTGAAGTGAATATGCGATCTCCGCGAGGAAGAGTAAAACAGGATACGGACCGGCCAGTTGGCACACCATGCCTGCCGCCTCCATGCCCTACTCATCCTCGGAGGAGTCCCGACCTCGGTGGTGCCGTCGTTGGGCGGCGGCAAGTAGGAACAGCGTGGCTGATGGTTCTCCGTTGTCGGCCGCCGGCGTAGCCACCGCTTGTGCGGTCGCGTCCGCGTCCGCTACGCCTCTATTGCGTCGCAAGCGACTTGGCGGCGGCGACCTCGAGCTTCATCCCGAACAAGCTCTCCGCGGGCGTTCGCACTTGCGGTCATGGCGGATGTGGTGCGGTGGGAGGGCGATGCGCTATGGTGTGGAGGTTAGCTGGGCGTTGCCGCTTTAAGTAAGCGCATTCGGTGAATAGCGTCCGGGTGTGTCATTAAGTCGTCGGAGTTGGTTCCTCGGGCACCGAGCCTCTTAATGACGACATCTGAGCAGGCGGCATGAATGCGGGCAGCTGGCGCGGCTGGGAAAGCACCACCAGCGATAGCGCGAGGGCGAGGCTTTGGTGTGCGGGGTAGTCAGCTGCGGTCGTGGCAGCGTTGGAGATGCCCTTTGCTCAAATCGATCCCGCATGTCATTGAAAAACAAGATGACCGGCATGGTCTCAGGTCGAGAGGATGCAGTTGGCGCTACACCACTCCACGGACGTGTCGCGGCGCCCATGCATCCTCGGCAGCGGGTGTTAGGGTGTGTTTGGATTGTGGCCAAAGTGCACCTTACCAAAATTTGGTCATACCCAAAGATTGGTCTTTGTTTGGATGGTTGCCATTTTTTGTATGCCAATGAATTCTAGCCAACTCTAGTTCATTTTTCTTGCCAATGTCGGCCAAATCATGGGCAACCAATACCTCAACCAAAATTTTGGTCATGACCCAAAGATTGGTCTTTGTTTGGATGGTTGCCATTTCTTTGGCATGCCAATGAACTCTAGCCAACTCTAGTTCATTTTCTTGCCAATGTCGGCCAAATCATGGGCAACCAATACCTCAACCAAAATTTTGGTCATGACCCAAAGTTTGGTCTTTGTTTGGATGGTTGCCATTTCTTTGGCATGCCAATGAACTCTAGCCAACTCTAGTTCATTTTCTTGCCAATGTCGGCCAAATCATGGTCAACCAATACCTCAACCAAAATTTTGGCTACCCAATGTTTTGATGGGGCAACCTTGGACACAAACCAAACATACCGTTGGTGGTGCCACAGCACTAACGCCACCCTCGGCACCTTTGAAACCGACCGTGTCTGCGATGATATGAGTGTGTAAGCTCACCGTGATCGCCGTGTCGAGAAGCGGTGCTGGAGCTGCGCCCGTTGTTGGCTAACGACCCACATGAGCGGTTGTCGGTGGCGAGGAGGTCGTGGTCCAGCTCCTCCATTGGACTAGTCTGCGCTCGTCGTCCGGCAGGTGTGCCCCATGTCGGTTTCCTGTTTTCCGACCATATTTGGCGCCGGTGCTCCGCGTTGCGCATTGGGCCTTTCACTATGTAGGCCAGCGAGACAACTTATTGTTTATTTGAGCCGTTCAAGTGTAATCATGTGGCGTTTGCTTATTTCTCATTCCTCTCAACCCTCTTCTCCATCGATCATGTCACCCCCGATCGAGTCCATCCTCCTGCATGCCTCATTTGAACATTCCGCGAGTATCATTCGCATGTACCCACCTAGTCCTCTTTCAATAGATCTCGGACCTCGAGATGAAATCGAGAGGAGCAGTGAGAGCACATGATACCTAAGATGGACTCAAAATTTTGAACCGGTGATCATAGCATCCACAAATCATATATAAAGGGTATTCAATGTTCGTTTCGTTTTTGAACATACAATATACACCCTCCTATCCTTTCTACTTTACATATAAGTTTTATGTGTAGTCAAAGTATCTCTACTATGATAAAAAAGGTGTGAACATTCAACAACTCCCAATCAATATTGTTAGATTCGTACGTACTCCTAGATTTGTACTCGACATGGTTTCCAATTTGACTATTGACAAGATTAATAGTACATGAGATGTATAATGTGAAAATTATATCATTGGAAACTCCTTTCACATACGAAATTGACCGTATGCTTTGTGTAAGTTGCATGTCATATATTATTACTCTAACATTTGGTCAAAGTTAGCATCGAAAAACGCATTAGACCCTGTATTCTTTGTGTAAGTTGCATGTCATATATAATTACTCTAACATTTGTGTAAGTTGCATATCATATATTATTACTCTAACATTTGGTCAAAGTAGTATAGTGGAAGTGGATCCTCGGCGTGGAATCCCTGCCTTACCCTCCCTTTCGGTCACTTCTTGGCGGACCCCATGCTTGCTAGGCCCGTATGTCGGTTACTCAATGGGTTCGACCACGTCAGAATCCTCATCCGTAGTATACTCCCTTTGTTTTATTTACTCCGCATAAAGCGGAGGGAGTGGTGGTATAATAAATGGCAGGCGGGGAGGGAGGGGCGTCGGTTTGCTCTCAAGCTGCGGTCCCTGGCGAGCAAATACACAAGGCAAGCACGTTCCATTCGGTGAGTGGCGTGGAGGTCCAGCGTGCGGGCTGCAATCTGAGCAGCGACAAGGCGATGTACTGATCAAAACCGATTGACGGTCGTCACGGAACCACTATTCACACGGAACCTTGGCTGCAAGGCCTACACCAGCCACTGCCCTAAAACCACACCAAATCTCAGGCCATTCCCCACCTTTGATCCCTAGCCGCATCAAGCGTCCCTAGATCGCCGGAAAGCCATGGTGCGCGCCAAGATCACTTACTACAAGATCTTGGCGCCGGGCGCCCTTGAAAATCGGCGGCGGTGGCGCCTGAACCTCCGTTCCCAAGCTCACTGCGGCGGGCCAATCCCGAGTTCTCTGGAGCCAAGCTATGAGGAGGAGAAGCCGATCAATGTTCACTGCGGAGGTCGCGGCGCGAAGGCCCCGATGGGTATGAGGCGATGGGCGTCGACTTCGTGCGGCGTCGAGGTCCCCCATGGTGCGGCGGACCAGCGGTTCAACATGGCGATACTAAGGAGGACCCGGGATCGAGAGGCTCAACTCGGCCGGGCGCGCCATGCCGCTGCCGCCGAGGCTCTCCTGCAGGCGGAACCGGATGTCATGGATGTGAACGGCGGCGGAGGCTCAACTTGAGGCGGAGGCCGGAGCGCCGCCGCCATCGAGGCCCTCTGCAGGCGGAACAGGCGTCTGGACTTGAACAGGCGGCGGAGGCTCGACTCGGCGCAGGCGCGCGGATGCGCTCTCATCAGCGCCCTCTGCAGGTGGGCCGGGCGTCTGGACTTGAACCGGGCGGCGGAGGCTCGACTCGGCAGGCCCAGCGGATGCAGCTGCCATCGAGGCCCTCCTGCAAGCTGGGCGGGCGTCCTCGACTTGAACGGGCTGTGCTCTCGTGCATGCAGGCGCCCGCGCTCGCTTGAGCAGTAGGCTGGAGGCCGAGGACAACCACGGTGCGAGACACATGTCGGCGGCGACGGCTGGTTCAGCGCCGGCAGCCAAAGGCGACTAGGCCGTCTCTTTCGTGAGAAGTGATAGTTTTTCTTTATGTTGTTGTTTTTATGGATATTTTGTTGTGTAAAAACATATTGTACTATATTTTTAATGCAAGTCGCCTGACTTGGGTCAGTCTACCATTTCAGGCGGTTGGATGAATATCCTCGTCTCTAACCCTTCTTTCCTTCTTCCTCATCTCTTCTTCTTCCCCCAGACCACCTTACGGGCCTCACGGATACTCCCCAACATGCGGTTGGATAAACATACTCTATGAGCGAAAATTATGTGTCAGCGATAGGATGGCTGAGTTTGGTTTGTTCATGCGACATGCGATGTCGATGAGGTGCGTTCCTTGGTTGGGTTTGCGGCGTGCGGGGGCGATTTGTGTGAGTGCGCCACGACCATGGCGTGCAAAGGCGACCATGTGAGGTGCGGTGCGACCCGCGACAAGCCGTCTTAAGTGTACCTCCTTCTCATTTGAAAACTTTAGGCAAGCTTGGCAAAAATGTGTGGCGAAGTTTGGCAATGCAAGGCCTAGACCCAAACAGGATAAATGCGTGCGTACTAGGAGTACTAGTGTTAAAAAAAAGAAAGGCGGGGTTTTCCTTGGCGGGATTTAATCGATACAAATCCTCGTTTCACGTGTCAATTAATCGTATTTTTTCTTGAAAGACCAAAGAGCTAACCATCTAACTCCTCATTGCTTGATTAATGCAGCGCCATACAAACCAACCTTCTCACTTACGCATGCATGCGGGGATATTAATGTCCTTGGTTGCTAATCCCATCAATTTTGCCTCGATTAGTGTTAGTGGCCCTTTGCAAATTGTAATTTTGATATACTGGCCTTGTGTACAAAAATGGAGGTAGTAACTATATTTGACTTCCTTCCCCATTGCGGTGGCGTCGCGATTTTTTTTGTGGTTTGGCGAAGTCGTTCGACGGAGAACACCATTGAGGAGACCACGGTAAATCGTTCGCAAGTGCGCTGCAAGCGAGACAACCGCCTTATTTGCATCTAGGAAGTCCTTTACTAGTACTACTACTAGGAGTACTAGTGCGGTGAATGGTTTCTCAAAGAAGGCGATGGAGAAGCGAGTCGTGAAGAGTGAAATGATGGTTGCCGTTCGTGCTTTGTGATTTGGCCTCCTTTGCTTTTTGATTTGTGATAGAAGGACAGGGGTAGACTCTGTGCTCTATCTTTGTACTACATGCGTCCAAGCATGGGAGAAAAGAGGAGAGCGTTGCATTTTCTATTCCTTCAATCAATCAATCAGGGAGCTTCGGTTACATGTTTTTTGCTTTGGCAACACCGTCCACAATGGTTCCCATGATGCCAAAAGCTATTTTCACATTTGGCTACACATTGTGGATGCCCTTAACCGTAACACTTGGTTTTGCTCCTGTGTGCTATCTATACAAATCTCAATTATATTGATCTACAAAATTATAGAATCAAGATCAATAAAAAGAAGGTGATTTTGCCACGCGGATGGCAGTTTGCTAACATGCGGTCCCACGTGTCAGTGCTTTGCCAAGCCGATCCGCGTCCCACATGAGGCAGAACAACGGCAGCAGCAACACGTGGTTAAGTTGAAGAAGATGAGGGAGAGGCGGATTCAGCAGAGGTGAAATGATGGTTGCCGTCCCTCAACTTCTTTTTAGCATTATTACCGTCCTCCAACTTAACTGCGGGAAAGGTGCAGCTTTGTGATTTGACTCCTCATTGCTCATTACTCGCTTGGCGCCATGGTGGGTGCTTCACCCGGCTGCTCTGCCTTTGTATTCGGTATGTACGTGGACCCGGTAGCTTGATGTCCCACATGTCGTGAGAGGGACTAGAAGATTTATAAGCGAGCGCTCCACTCTTCGATGGAGGAGTAGGCGACCTGACGGCAGCGAACTGTCACTTGTCTGTATAGTACTATAGTTTTGCTGTTTACATACGATCCATCGATACAAACCCGATTAAACAGGAAAGGCGGGATTTTTCCATGCGATGATAATCTTGGCCATACATTTCAAAGGCAATTTTAATGTATGCAAACTGAATAATTATAAGTAACAATATGATATCTAGTAAAACTAAAAACACATATGATTTATTGTGTTAGAGTGTAGTAGTAGTGCTATTGCATAGTTGTTAGATGTAACATGCGAGCGTGTAGAGATGTAGTTTTGGAGGGCCTCTGAGAGAAAAGCGTATCGGTCACGAACTTGAGAATAAGCTGATTACGGTCACTATATCGTTTTGCGGTGATTATCCGGTCACTTGCTCACGAGTTCAGCATCGGATTGCACTCTGTTGACCGGCCAAATAGTCGCATGGCGCCATGTTGACTAGTTAAATTGACCACGTTCCTTGTGGGTCCCACCTGTCGATTCGCATAGGGAAAAGGTCGGATAAACACAAATTTCTTGGTAGCGACAAGGCTCCAACCCGTGCGTGGGAATCACCTGGTTGTGTATGTATGCATCGGGGCCTGATGTGTGCGCATGCGTGTAGGTTGAGCACTTGGCGTGAGTGTGTGTTGGTGCGTGTGGTGTCTTGGTGTGTGCATGCATGCGTGCGTGTGTGCGTGTGAGTGTTGCGTGCGTGCGTGGCTGCGTGTGAGTGTTGCGTGCGTGCGTGGGTGCATGTGTTTGTGTGAGTGTTGCGTGGATGCAGTTCGTGTGCATGCGTGCGTGTGTATAATCACCACACCAGCTCATGTGTGTTAAAGCAGCGGCTCAACATACCAATACAAGGCCACCTTGTCCGCTGTGCCATGGTCATGACTTGAACCACCGTCAAAATATTTTTTGTCGTTTGTTTTCATTCTTACTAGCAAGATGCCCGTGCGTTGCACGTAACATCAAGATGCATTTGTATGACTTGTTTATCTTGTGAGAGAAAAGGATGAGCGAGGGAAGGCCTTATTTGCAAATGTGGAGAGGTGTGTGGGTACCTTTTGGAAAATTGCCATAGTTTCTCTGTTTTTTTATAAAGAGCATTTTATGTATTTTATAAGAGTGTAGATGTAGAGTAGATACAAAGTAAACAGGTGGGCACGATGGTAGTGAGATAATGTGATGCAACACTAGAGGTGCCACGTGGAAGCGTTTAACTAGTCAACTAGTCATGTCATGAGCAAATCTGAGAGTTGTATGGTGAGCCGTGGTGTATAATAACCACTAAACATAAGCGGTGACCGTAATGAGTGGATTATGAAGTCAATGTATGTATCGTGCTTTCGCTTCAAATACAATGATTGTCATTGCATATATCGCGAGAGAAAGATGAAACAGCGTGAATTTTCTAGGGGCTTACTTTTAGAGGACACGGAGATAGTTTTGTGTGCATACGTGAAAGGCGTCTGGGGGGTGTATGCGATGGAGAGAGATGCTCTTCGTTTCTCTTTATTATGACTAACTTTGTATATAATATAAAATATACAAATTCACAGTCTTGAATAAATATCATTGTGGGCACCATGCAATGCAAATTAGCGTTAATACTCCTCCATATAACTTTGTAATGTTGTATATATGTAGAAACTCTAAAATAATTTTTTGGCCACACTTTATTCAAAAGGAATGTTGTATGTGAAATAAGCGTGAAGAGAGGCTCTTTAGATCAATGGGGTGCGTGATGTAACATGTGTGAATGTGTAGTTGATGCATTTGGCGGGGCCTAGAGAGGTATGTGTGTGTGTACGTATTAGAGAGAGGCATGGATAGAGGGGCCGGCAGGGGTGGGGGGGGTGGGAGATAGCATGAGAAATGAGAGTGGTCTAGAGAGAGAGCGAATATGGCGTCACGACAAGAGATTCCATTCCCTTGAGTGTGTATATGCAAGGGGAGGAATAGAGGCACCAGGAGAAATTTTACGTGTGTGTTGTTTGTGTTGGTATGTGTGGGTGTGAGAAGATAATGAGGCGTGGGGGCAGAGGGTGTGTCACGCGTGAGGTCCGATGGGTCGGTGAGGCCCTTCGTTCGGTTCCGTCCTGCGCCACATTGGTGACCCATGACACATTTAGGAAGACCCATGGATGACTAGTCGTACAAGACAAAGATAGCAGAATTGTGAAGGACTCTGTGTCCTTGACAAAGCCGTCTAGGATTTGTAACCCTAGGTTCTGGACTAAGGTAACCCCTTTATCTACGATATTACTATTCATCCAACCTAACTTTAAGGGCATCCTACAGAATGCTCTGCTAGAATCATACTAAATCGATTAGGAAGAGGTGTGAGACAATGCGTGAGGGCAGGCGTAAAGATAATGTGCGTACATGAGACACGTAGGCAGGTCCATGTATATAGAAGCAGTCGATGAGGATTGTGCGTGTGTATGTTTGCGAGAGGAAGAGTGCTTGTGATAAAGGTTAGTGAAAACAGTTGTAAATGGTTACGAGAGAGGAGGGAGGTTATATCTAGAGCATGTGTGCGAGAAAGACACCTCGGGAGAGAGTGTGTGAGCATGTGTGAGAGACCACCGATGGAGAGTGAAACTACGTAAAGACTGCTCTACACATTGATTAAAGATATAAATTGTATCCAAATATTAGGATGGGATCATGATATTTGCAATTAGCATAAGGCGGTCATTGATCCATCGGACATCTAGATTCTATCGAATTTGAGCATGTCTATGTTATTATTTGACACAATTGATCCACATAGTTAGTATTTTGAACTCCAGACAATGCATCGCTTTAGCAATCGAATATAAGCGTGAGTATAGTTCATGTTGTGTGTGAGCACATTATACATCTGAAAGTTACACAATGGACATTATAAATAGCTACATATGAACTAGCATACATTTGAATTCAACTTAAGGTGGTTTAAAAATCGAATTCAACATGAAGTCCATTCAATTATTTGAATTTGATATCATGGCATTTGTAAACCATACCTAAATTATGGGGCACCAATCTTTGCTCTGATTTTGTACATAATAGCATATGTAGTAGTGTACAAAATAGATTCAAATTTAGCTCCTCCATTCCAAAATAATCGTAGTTATAGGATTTTCAAGTGTCAAAATTTCAAAAAAAGCGGATAATTTAATGAGGTTTTCAAACATACAAGGTCAAATATAACGTTGTCTATTTAGGTCAATCCTCATAGTTCAAAAGTACTCTAAGCGTGAATGCTTGTGTTTCAAAATTTGAGCGAAGCGCCAAAGAGCCTCTACTTGCTTGAAACGCGTGAGACCAATGTTTGGTAGTACAAAATTACTTTTCTAATAACTCCGACCGTGAAACCCGCCAGCCCGGCGTCCAAAGGTCTAAACGGGGTAGGTTTGTAGCTTCATCTAGGCATGCGCAACCGCCTCGAAAAACATTCATACACAATGGCCGCCTAAGCACACATCTGTGGCCAAAATCGCTCCGCCCACTATTTGGGACACAGGATTACCATCCTACCCCGACCATGATGGGTCCGAAATTTAAGAGGGGCAAAGTTTGTACTTTCCCCAAATTTCAAACAAGCGCGTCCCATCTTCATTCAAAAAGCCAAAAACAAGCGCGTCCCAGACGAAACATGGTTCCCCCACCGTCCGATTCCCCATTAGTACTCCGTGGGCGCAAAACTACCTCTCCACCAACCGTGAAACCCGGCGTCCTCCGTCCATACACCCCATCCACCCATCAACGCCGCCCTCCTCCATCACGCCGGGCCGATACCCGGACGTGCGTCGTCACACATAACCTCAACTAGCGCCCTCCACGGCTAGTAGTTGAAGCGAGGCGAGCCGTCCGTGCCGAGCCAGTTCAACCACGCCGTCCTGCGCCTCACGCTGCCGCTCCAACCGCCACCCTCCACGCTTGCCGGAGCTGTTCCTGCTACACCGTCCGCCGCGCCTCGGATCTGCTTCCCTCCGCCGACATACGGCCGCAACAACACAATCAACAATTTGGCCATGGGTTCGTCAAGCCTGCACCCTCGAGAACATCGGTTTCCCGGTAAAAAGAAGAAGATCGGTAGCGACATGTGGAGGTGACCACACGGCAACGAAGAAGGTACTCCTCTTCCCTTATTACGTGCAAATCTTACGTCTCTGCTTGCAGTATTCATCCCCGAAGACACTAGTTGACCGCTTCTTCTTGATACTAGATGTTCCTAGTAACTT
>JAHIAM010002780.1:0-40226 GCA_021605205.1 Aegilops longissima
TAATCTAGCACTTGTGTGATTGACTTCTTGTCGGTTGAGTGACTTCTCTCTCATTTTCCCGTGTTTTCCCTCTTGTTCTTGGCGTGTTCATCGTGATTCACCGTAGGATCCGCTCCAACGTGAAAGATGGCCACGTGAGGTTCCGCCTACATCATCCATGGTATCATGAGCCACGTTGATCAAGTCTTGGAGCCCCTACCCCGTGTTTTCTAGCTTGATTTTGTTGTTTTTGTCCTAATTCCGAAAATTTCCCCACAAAAATAGCCCAAATTTTTTTTTTGTGATTTGTTAGTGTGATGAAATTTTGTTGGATTTGATCCGTGGATTTAGTGTGTTGCAGGTAGATCTAGCTTTTCCCCATCTTTTCCCCAATTTTCATCCACAAAATCGCCCAAATTTGACGGTTTGGCATTCCCGCGGTGTTCTTCGTGCGGACGTCCGCCCGAACAGCCGGACATCCAGCAACAGGACATCCAAGCCTTGGGACATCCACCCGATCAGCCGGACATCCCCCGGACATCCGGCTCCTAGCCGGTTCCGGCCCTAATAGCATCCATCCTTCCACCACCCGATCACCACCTAACCTTGACAAATTTTATCCGTGCCCATACACTTCCACTTACGCACCATTTCCGCATAACACCACCATAGACTTTCCGAAACCAATTCCGTAATGTTGCCACATTTTGACTTGAGAATTTGAGTTGTGGTTTTCCGTATCCTTTTGTGTTTCGGCTATCTAGGTACGGTTCAACATCAACATCACCTCCGCTCATCTTCGCCAAGGACGGTAACATCGTCGACACCTTCGTCATTACTTGCAATTGCATTGGTAAACATCATAGCCCATCTTTTGCGTTGCTTACCCATCGAGACTAGCCATTGAGTATTGCCGGCAATGTGACTTGTGCACTTTAGTGATCATACTCCATAACATACATACCATACCAAAGTGGTGCATATCTTAGCATCAACTTGTGTGTCACAAAGTTGTCATCGCATACACAATCGCTATCTTGGTTTGTGAAGTTTTGCATGAGAAAAGAGCTCAAAAGAGAAAGAGCCAAGCAAGCTTTTAAGCAAAGAGAGAAAGATAAGCAAAGAGCTTATGAGCAAGAACCATAGCATCATACAACATTAAGATTGTCATACTTGATCATCTTGGATCAACACATCGAAACACCATACATATAGCATACTTGGGATAGAAGTCGTTGCATTTTTGCTTAGTAGGTTGTGCACAAGTTCGTATCCGCCTATTGTGTAATCGTGCTAGCGTCTCTCTAGTGTTGTCCAACAAGAGCATCTTGGTGAATTCCACATTTGGCTCATCCTTGGTTGCATAACCCCATATTATCTATTTGGCGTGTGTTTCGTGTACCATATCTTGCTATTGGTCTACTTGTTGCATTTGCAAATTTGTGAATCATTTCCAACTTTATTGAGTCTCACTTACAATTGCATCAAATTTTGTGCCACCATCTAACGAGCTCCACCATAAGCTTTTATTTGTGTAGGTGTGAGAACAGACAAGAATCGGTACCAAAGTGCTATTTCATTGTCCGCATTTGAGTGAACTTGATTCATTTTCAACATCGGTCAAAGGTACATTGGTATCGTTCTTTTCCGTTCTACCACTCACATCTTGCTTGGAATGATGGATAGGCCAAGTTCTTCTACCAACCCACTCTTCATCGAGCAAGGCGGCGACATGTCTTCATCGTCACCAAGAGCCACCTCTTTGGTGCTGTGAGCGTTGCACCAAGAACAACAAGCAATGGCGACCGCGCCGACAACCTCGCCACCGACTTGCGACTCTCGAGCAGCGTACAAGAGACTACCGACAACAAGTTTGAGGCTCACAAGCAAGAGAATGATGCAAGAATGGGCGAGATCCGCGCGTTGATGAGAACCGGCATCATTCCACTTCTTCATCATCAAGGCAGACCGCTCGAGTCGACACTCCGGCGACACCTTCTCGACTCAAGTACACCTACCCGAACACTCTTCGTCGTGCGCTCGTCAAGACCGTCATGCATCTCGCAACCCGCTACATGACAAGCATTCACAAGAGCAAGTTGATGATCAAGTTCCTCGTCCTCAATCAAACCAAGAAGCTTTTGCTCAAGCTCAAGAAAGACAACGTCTTAAATGCGCCAACAAGAGGAAGAAACGAGCATGGCGTCACCAAGGCGAACAAGGCGCCAAGGCTCAACATCTTCAACAACAACAACGTGAAGCGCAAGCTATTGAGTATAGCGTGCCCTTCAAGAATCAAGTAGAGCCGTCGCTAACACGCAATCATGAGCAGGCGCAATCAAGAAGAAGCCCTTGAGAAGAAATCCAAGAGAGGAACTACCAACCTCATGTACAGCGTCAAGTTCCTCAAGCTCCTCCACAAGCTCGTCAAGCCCCACCTCAACCTCAAGTTCCACAAGAGCAAGTTGAGCATGGTCTTCCTCGCGCCAAGAGCAACATGAAGGCGAGTACATCCACGTCAAGGGCGTCATCATCAACATCGCCAACAACACAATGAAAACAACGCTTCTGACAAGCTAAAATTCACCATGCCCAAGTTCAATGGAAGCAATGACCCGAAGACTACCTCTCATGGGCATTGAAGGTTGACAAAATCTTCCGTTTGCACAACTACGATGAAGCGAAGAAAATCGCTATGGCATCACTTGAGTTCCAAGATTATGTGCTCATATGGTGGGAACAAATCATTGGCTGACGACAAGCAAGAGGTGAACCTCAATCACCACTTGGGCTCAAATGAAGGATGTCATGCGAGCACGTTTTGTGCCAACCTACTACAATCGCGACCTCTTCAAGAAACTCCAACTACTCAAGCAAGGAACAAAAAGCGTTGAAGAGTACTACAAGGAAATGGAGATAGCCATGATTGAGCTAACGTCAAGGAAGATGATGAGCAAACTATGTACGTTTCTTGAATGGACTCAATCATCCCATCAAGAAGATGCCGACTTCAACCATACTCATCCCTCATTGAGCTCGTGCATCAAGCTACAAAGGCGGGCAGCCAAGTGCAAGATGACTTCAAATCGCCAAGTACTCGTCCAAGACCTCGACTTCTCCAACAACCAAGCTTCAACGACTCCTCCAACATCTACATCAACCAAGCTTTCTTCAAGAAAGCGGCGACAAGTCAAGTTACAAGAAAACTTGACAAGTTCAAATCGTCCTCCTCCTACTACAAGCAACCTCAAGCCGCGTGCTTCATCATCTACTCCGACCGATGAGACCATCAAGACAAGCTCCTTCAAGTGTTTCATTCTGCGGCCGAGGGCCACAAGTCATCTGAATGCACCAACAAGCGCACCATGATCCTCAACGGCGATGGCACATATGACTCCAAGAGTGAAGAAGAAATGGAAGCCCTTGAGCAAGTGGCCATGCACGGCAAGTGAATGAAGATGAAAATGACCAAGTTTTTTGTGAGGATTGAGCCCGCTCTCGTTGTCTCCAAGGTCTTGACTCTCAACATCAACAAGAAGAAGACCAGCGATGCCACATCTTCCACACAAAAGCGGCATCAATGGGCGGTCCATCAAGGTCATCATCGATGGAGGTAGTTGCCACAACTTGGCAAGTGAAGAACTATGCTCCAAGCTACAATTGGTCGAGAGAAGCACACGCACCCTACAAGGTTCAATGGCTAAGTGACTCGGCACTATCTGAGTCGACATACGGTCCAAGTCTCCTTCAAAATTGGTGCTTATGAAGACACGTTGGTATGTGATGTGGTCCCAATGACCGTTTGTCACCTATTTCTTGATGCGACCATGGCAATTCGGCCAGTGGTGTCATCCACAATGGGCGCACCAATCACTATAGCTTCATGATGAAAGGGAAGGAATATGTGCTCGACCTATGTCTCCTAGTCATGTGATAGCCGACAAACAAGCCACACATCATAGAGACAAGAGTGAAAGTGATCCACCCAAAAGTGAGTGAGAGCCACAAGCCAAATTTGGCGACTCTTAGCCTAGAGAAAAACCTCATTCTATTTGCCACCAAAAGTGAGATAAGAGAAGTGTGTGAGAACCCATCTCCGTGATGCACTTTGTCCTTGTGTGCAAGGATGGAGAACCAAAAACTAACACCATTCACGAGCTACCTTTGGTGTTTCAATCTCTTTTGCAGGAATTTCATGATGTTTTCCCCGATGAGGTACCTCCGGGTCTACCTCCTCTTCGAGGCATTGAGCATCGAATCGACCTCATTCGGGCGCCGCTACCAAACAAAGCTCCATACCGAGTAAATCCGAAAGAAACCAAGGAGATTCAGCAGCGCGTACAACAACTCATCGACAGCGGTCATATGCGTGAAAGCTTAAGCCCTTGTGCGTTCCGTTATTCTTGTGCCTAAGCCCGATGGAAGTTTCCGCTTGTGTTCGATTGTAGACCTATCAATGCTATTACCGTTCGATATAGGCATCCCATCCTCGCTTAGATGAAATGCTTGATGAACTTAGTGGAGCCAACTTTTCTCAAAAATTGATCTTAAAGTGGCTATTATCAAATTCGCATACAGAGGGTGATGAATGGAAACTGCTTTCAAAACCAAATTTGGTTTATATGAATTATTAGTGATGCCTATGGGTCTTTGGAAGCTCCGGTACTTTTAATGCGTCTTATGCATCATGTGCTTCATCCTTACATTGGAGTCTTTGTTGTGGTTTACTTTGAAGATATTCTTGTGTTTAGCAAAACCATGAAAGAGCACATCAATCATGTAAAATCTGTGTTGCAAACTCTTACATGAGAAAGTCTTTATGCGAACTTGAAAAAATGCACTTCGGAGTTGACAAAGTGGTTTTCTTGGGGTTTGTTGTCTCCTCAAAGGGTGTCCATGTTGATGAATCTAAAATTGAAGCAATCAAAACTTGGCTAACCCACCAATTTGCAACAAGTCGAAGTTTTCTTGGTCTTGCGGGTTTTATAAATAAGCTAAACCGTGAAAGATTTTAGCACAATTGCCGCTCCTTTGCATGCTTTGAGCAAAAGAATACTCCTGATAGAAGCAAGCGTGTCCGTCTTTCGATGAGATGTTGGTTTTAGCTTTGGAGGAAGTCGACTTTGGCGATCCGACTTCTGAGCGTCTTGAGGACGTCGGCGCCTTAGCAATCGCTAAACCAACTCAGAGAGGTTATTGACCACAGCAGGAGCATGATCAACCTGACCACGAGGTGCATTTCCTGCGAGCAAGCGAAGAACAAGCAAGCTGAGATTGCAATCTGGATATTGCGAATATAAGATGAAAGCTTTATTGATCAAGGTGGGGTTACGTGGCGCCTTTATGCAGTCGTTGAACACAAGCGAAATGCAGAAGTTGCAGCTATAGCGAACTTTTAATCTAAACAAAACCCAAGGTCTAAGCGGTGCCCTAAGGGCTGTATATATGGAGGAAGAGGGAATTTCGTGGCCCTTGGTGGAGGGTCGAAATCAACCCTAACTCTTGTTTCCCCACATACGGACTCTAAAAATAGCCTATACTTGTGTATTTCTAGAAATGTATCCAATTTAGGTAGCATCATATTCTCATGAACATTAGAATCGGTACCAAAAGCGAAAGTACGATAATTTAATTGGCGTCTTGTGAGCTCTAGTAATTGGTCCGGTATATGTAGCAGTGGGGCTGTGGGTGTAACAATGGTATTGATGTCCTCATCATCCTCCCTTCTTGAAATGAAGTAGTCCTCGTGAGCTCATATTCCTCACCCAAATAAGGCTTCAAATCTGCAATGTTAAAAGTGGGACTAACCCCAAAATCTGCAGGCAGCTCAAGTTTATATGCATTATCATTTATTTTCTCTAACACCTTAAATGGACCATCAGCCGCGTGGCATTAGCTTTGATTTGCATAAATTAGAAACCTATCCTTACATAAATGTAACCAAACAAGATCTCCGGTGCAAAGACAACATGTTTTCTACCCTTATCTCCGGCAAGTTTATATTTAGCATTCATACGCTCAATGTTTTCCTTAGTTATCTCATGCATTTTAAAATCAATTCAACGTTCTTTACCATCAAAATTAACCTTCTCCGAAGATGGAAGATGATAGAGGCAAAGGTGTCGTCTTTCGATGAGATGTGGTTTTTAAGCTTGGGAGGAAGTCGACTTTGGCGATCCGACTACGAGCGTCTTGAGGGCGTCGGCATATAGCAATCGCTAAACCAACTCCGAGAGGTTATTGACCACGCGAACACGATCAACGACCACGAGTCTGTTTCCTGCGAGCAAGCGAAGAACAAGCAAGAAACTGAGATTGCAATCTGGATATTGCGAATATAAGATGAAAGCTTTATTGATCAAGGTGGGGTTACATGGCGCCTTTATGCAGTAGTTGAACAAAAGCGAAATGCTGTGAAGTTGCAGCTATGGCGAACTTTTAATCTAAACAAAACCCAAGGTCTAAGCGGTGCCCTAAGGGCTGTATATATGGAGGAAGAGAATTTCGTGGCCCTTGGTGGAGGGTCGAAATCAACCCTAACTCTTGTTTCCCCACACATACGGACTCTACAAACAGACTATACTTAAGTATTTCGAAATTACATGGGCCTGCCCACTAATAAGGTGTGCGCAGCACCTAGAATAGCCTCGGGACGACATTTATGAAGTAGCGTCTTGTATATTTCGTCCAAGGCTTCATGCACCCATTATGGTGGCTTCAAAGTCCTGAAATCATCACTTGTAACTCCGTTCTTGTTCCCCTTAGCATGGCATTATCTCCATGCTTGTTCTTGCTCAATGTCCATCCTTCTCCAAGCTAGGGCCTTCATTTGTAAGCAAAACAAATGTATCCAATTTAGGCAGCATCATATTCTCATGAACATTAGAATCATTACCAAGCGAAAGTACACGATAATTTAATTGGCGTCTTGCATGAGCTCTAGTAATTGGTCCGGTATATGTAGCGATGGGGGCTGTGGGTGTAACAATGGTATTGATGTCCTCATCGGAAGAGGCAACAAATCAATAGGTGCACAATAGGGTAGGAAGCCATACACAATTTCAAAGGGCACATCTTAGTCTTAGAATGCAATGAGCGATTATAAGCAAATTCAATATGAGGCAAGCATTCTTCCCACATTTTCTTATTATTCTTCAAAACAGCCCTAAGCATAGTAGACAATGTTCTATTGACTACTTCAGTTTATCCATCGGTTTGGGGGTGACAAGTAGTACTAAAAGCAGTTTAGTCCCCAACTTGGCCATAAACATCTCCAAAAGTGGCTAAGAAATTTAGTATCACGATCTGAAACAATAGTATTTGGCACACCATGCAAGCGAATAATTTCACGAAAGAACAAATCAGCAACATTAACGACATCATCGCTTTTATGACATGGTATAAAGTGTGCCATTTTAGAGAATCTATCCACGACAACAAATATGCTATCCCTCCCTTCTTTGTTCGAGGTAAACCTAAAACAAAGTCCATAGATATATCCTCCCAAGGAACACTAGAAGCACGAGCAAAGGCATATATAAACCATGAGGATTGAGTCGTGACTTAGCTTTTTGACATGTAGTGCAGCGAGCAACAAAGCGCTCAACATCCGTCTCATCTTTGGCCAAAAGAAATGTGTAGCAAGTATATCCTCCGTCTTCTTGGCCAAAGTGTCCCATTAATCCTCCTCCATCGCCTCCTGCAACAACAAAAAGCGAACAGAGCTAGCGAGGAATGCATAGCTTGTTAGTACGAACACAAAACCATCATTAATAACGAACTTGTTCCATGTTCTTCCTTCTTTACAATTCTGCATTACATCTTTAAAATCAGCATCATGCACATATTGATCTTTGATGGTCTCCAAACCAAATATTTTGAAGTCAAGTTGTGAAAGCATAGTATAGCGACGAGACAAAGCATCACAATAACATTTTCTTTACCCTTCTTGTGTTTAATGACATAAGGAAAGTCTCAATGAATTCAACCCATTTAGCATGTCTACGATTCAGTTTAGCTTGACTTTTAATATGTTTCAAAGATTCATGATCAGAATGTATAACAAATTCTTTGGGCCATAAATAATGTTGCCATGTCTCTAAAGTTCGAACAAGAGCATATAATTCTTTGTCATAAGTAGAATAGTTCAGACTAGGCCCACTCAATTTTTAGAGAAAAGTATACAACAGGTTTGCCATCTTGTAATAACACACCTCTAATCCAATTCCACTAGCATCACATTCAAGCTCAAAGTCTTATTAAAGTCGGGAAGTTGGAGTAAAGGGCATGTGTCAACTTATCTTTCAATACCGTGAAGGCTTCTTCTGCGGTACCCCAAACAAAAGGCACATCCTTCTTTGTAAGCTCATTGAGAGGTGCAGCAATGGTGCTAAAGTCTCTCACAAAGCGCCTATAGAAACCAGCGAGTCCAAGAAAACTCCTCACTTGTGTGACCGTTTTGGGCTGCGACCAACTCTCAATAGCTTCAATCTTGGCTTTATCAACTTCAATTCCTGTGGAGTAACAACATAGCCAAGAAAAGATACTCGATTCGGTGCAAAGGTGCACTTCCCAAGGTTACCAAACAAGCGTGCATCACGTAGAGCATTAAAAACAACACGTAAATGTTCCAAATGTTCTTCCAAAGATTTGCTATAAATCAGTATATCATCAAAGTAAACTACCACAAATCGTCCAATGAAAGCACGTAAAACTTAGTTCATTAATCTCATGAAAGTACTAGGTGCATTAGTTAACCCAAAAGGCATGACTAACCACTCATATAATCCAAACTTAGTTTTAAATGCTGTTTTCCATTCATCTCCCAATTTCATACGAATTTGATGGTATCCACTCATAAATCAACTTTGGAGAATATTGTAGAAACCACTCAATTCATCAAGCATATCATCTAGCCTAGGAATAGGATGGCGATAACGAATAGTAATATTATTAATGCCTCTACAATCAACACACATACTGTGACGTACCATCCTTTTTAGGCACTAGTATAATAGGAACAGCACAAGGACTAAGAGATTGGCGTATATAACCTTTGTCGAGCAGCTCCTGTACTTGGCGCATAATCTCCTTCGTCTCCTCTGGATTGAGTGCGGTATGGTGCACGGTTGGGTAGCGATGCACAGGAATTAAGTCAATTTGATGCTCAATCCCTCGAATAGGTGGTAATCCGGTGGCACGTCTTGTGGGAAGATGTCGGCAAACTCTGCAAAATGTTAGTGACAACGGGGGCAAAGAGGAAAGCCGTCCTCGAATGAAAATAATGCCTCTTTGCACACAAAGCATAGCAAACAGATTTGCTAGAATCTAGCTCATCAATATCAGATTTGGTGGCAAATAAACATGCACTTTTCAGTTTAATTTCAGAAGCAACATTAGATGGTTTATTATTAGGCTTCATTTGTTGCTCAAATTCTTTTGCCACAATCTGATTTTCACTCTTATTTTCTCTGTTTTGCTTTATTAGCTCTATTAATATCATCTTTCAAAATGGAATCGAGGAGTCATAGGAAGCAAAGTAATATTTTATCCTTGTGAACAAGAGTATCTGATTGTTTCTACCATGGTGTACAAATTTTTATCAAATTGCCATGGTCTACCAAGTAATAAGGAACATGCTTGCATAGGTACCACATCACAATCAACATAATCAGCATATGTAGAGATACTAAAATACACACGAGCGATGCGTGTTACCTTAACCTTGCGCTGTTGTTGAACCATTGGATGTAGTAAGGATGTGGATGTGGTCTTGTGGTGAGAGAAAGCTTCTCCACCATATCCATGCTAGCCAAGTTGTTGCAGCTCCCTCCATCTATGATGGCCTTGAATAGAGCGTTCCTTCACAACTCCTTTGTATGGAACAAGTTATGCCTCTGATTTTGCTCAGCTTGTGTAACCTGCACACTCAAAACACGTTGAGCAACTAAACATTCATACTGTCGGCATCTTGACAGCCATGTATTGCGTCTCGGGATCGAGAATCATCTCCACCGTGTTCTTCATGTGTAATAAGAGCCAAAGTCTCTTCATCATAGTCACTAAGCGGACTCATACCCACCATCCTCGGTAGCAATCATCACCGCTGAGATTGGCATTCTCTCATAAAATGTCCTCTTCCCTTACAATGACGACAAATAATATCACTTGTGTGCCTGTTGGCGCCATGGAAGAAGAAGAGCTACTGTGTAAGCCCAGCAGGTGTGCTCTTGGCAGATAGTGGTGGTTGTGCTTGCTTTCTTGTATCACGGTTGGAGGTGGCAGCCGGCGGAGAGTGCGGTGTAGTAGAGCGTGTGGAAGTAGATGATGCCGTGGTGTCCATGATGAAGGTCGACCTGCAGAAAAAATTAGTTCGCGCCAGCGCTGTCGATCCTGCACTTCACGTTCAGCTTTACAAGCAAGATGGAATAATCGGTGATATTATTATAATCCTTGTAGTCTAGAATGGTCTGAATCTCTCTATTTAATCCACCCATAAAGCGTGCAAGCATAGCTTCATTCTCCTCAACAATACCACATCTAATCAAGCCAGTTTGTAATTCCTAATAATATTCTTCTACGAATTTTTCCTTGTCTTAAGCGCTGCAATTTTGAAGTAATTCACGCTGATAATATGGTGGAACCAGCAGTGCGCATAGCAGTTTTCAAAGCAGCCCAAGTAGCTGGAGCAGGATATAATCTACAATGTTGGACCACCAAACACATGCAAAGCTAGTGAAAGCACAAAAAGCAGCGAGGAACACGTCTCTCCTCGGGATATTATAAACATGTAAATCGTTGTTCAGTTTCTAACTCCCAAGTAAGATATATATCAGGAACATATCTACCCTCAAATGGTGGAATATTCAATTTCAGTTTAGGGAGATGGTCATGATCTCGTACTGAAGGGAGCCGAACATTGCCATTATTTGCATGTGGGCGACACGGTGGTTGTGGTCTTTGGTGGTCTGGTGGTTGCACGTAGTTCGATGTTGATCAACCTCATCCTCGTAATCTCTCACATAATCATCCTCCCCACCGCGGCAGCGGAGCCACGAAGTATCAACAGCCTGCACCGGCAGCTTGGCGGTGAAGAGGGACACGGGAAGCTTCGGCGGAGGGCTGTTTAGCGATGTGGAGGTAGTCCGTGTTGTTGTAGTAGAGGTGCGTTAGGTGCAGCCGGTGGTGGTGGTGGTAGGCAGCGAGCAATTCATTAAACTTGTTATCGAGCTTTGTTTGACGCCTTCTCAATGCCATCTATCTTCTCCATGGCCTCTTCAAATCTATTTAGCACATCGTCCACCTGCCCTCATCATTTGTTGAAACTTATCATGTAGCGCTTTGTTTGTCATGTTCTCCCGGTCGGTCTCGTCGACATGATCCTGCCATGGTTAGCGACAATAGAAACACACAAGAATATGATTGACGGACTACTAGGAAGTGGTGGTGATGGTGTGGTGGGCGATCACAAATCCGTCGAGCAAATCTCAAATTCTTACAGTTCTTACCCAGCGGCGGTGATCGGCAACCGATGTAGTCAAAACTCTCAAAGCTTGGATAGCGATTACGGGGAGAGTCAAGCATACGATGTAGATGTATGTGGAGCTGGGAAGGCTTATAATATGGTAGCAAAAGAATTGACAATAATCAATTCAGAGATGCAAAGTTGAATAAGCGCTCAGCGGCAGTCTTGTCTTTGGTCCTAGGCTGAACCGTGCTAGAGGCGAGCCTAGAACACTAACAAAATCACGTTGCTGCGGAAACAACGGAAAAGCACACTCTGGAATTTTATTTTTTTAGCTTTTTTTGCGCTGCTTTTTTTTTTGCTGCTTTTTTTTTGCGAAAAAAATCACTATAATGGCGAGTGTCTCAAAACTCTTCGAGTCAAGCTGACGGGATGGGCACGAAATTTTTTGACCAAATTTTTTTTTTTTGCGGGACCCAAAAGCTGAAGCAGGTCAAAAAACTTTCTATATGGCTGTTGTCTCAATACGCTTAGAAACACTTAAAAATAGGATAGCGAGAAAAATTTACGACAAGTGCGTTTTGGAAAATTTTGGGCCTAAGCGGAGGTGGTTTCGGACTCTTTTTTTCGAAACCTACTCGGCAAGGAAACACGAATCGGAAACTAGATGGATCTCGAAAACAACCCTAATATGCAAGGAACTTCGGTTGGTGGTGGATATATGGTTCACGGATTGGAGCGGCGGTGGCGGATAAGCAATGGTGGTAGATGGCAAAGCGATGATGATGGTGCGTGGCGGCGTGACAACTTATGACCAGAACTTCGAAACTCTAAAAGACTAGACTCTAAGACCAGCAACTTGACACGACGATGCACCCATAAATTCAACAAAGCAAAACCTAAAAAGATTATGCAAAGGCTCAGATTGGTTGGATATGATGAACTAACCCTAAATTTTTTTGTGGCTTTTAAGTGGACAATAGGTATGAAGAACAGACTCGATCTAAACTCTGAAAACTGTAAAATCTCACCGAGCAACACTGGAAATCTGATACCACTTGATAGAGGCAAAGGTGTCCGATCTTTCGATTAGATGTTGGTTTTGCTTTGGAGGAAGTCGACTTTGGCGATCCGACTCTGAGCGTCTTGAGGCGTCGGCGCCTTAGCAATCACTAAACCAACTCAGGAGGTTATTGACCACGCAGAAGCACGATCAACGACCACGAGTGCTGTTTCCTGCGAGCAAGCGAAGAACAAGCAAGCTGAGATTGCAATCTGGATATTGCGAATATAAGATGAAAGCTTTATTGATCAAGGTGGGGTTACATGGCGCCTTTATGCAGTCGTTGAACACAAGCGAAATGCTGCGAAGTTGCAGCTATGGCGAACTTTTAATCTAAACAAAACCCAAGGTCTAAGCGGTGCCCTAAGGGCTGTATATATGGAGGAAGAGGGAATTTCGTGGCCTTGGTGGAGGGTCGAAATCAACCCTAACTCTTGTTTCCCCACATCGGACTCTAAAACAGCATATACTTGAGTATTTCGAAATTACAGGGCCTGGCCCACTAATAAGGTGATGCAGCACCTAGAATAGCCTCGGGGCGACATTTATGAAGTAGCATCTTGTATATTTCGTCCAAGGCTTCATGCACCATTATGGTGGCTTCAAAGTCCTGAAATCATCACTTGTAACTCCGTTCTTGTTCCCCTTGTGCATGGCATTATCTCCATGCTTGTTCTTGCTCCAATGTCCATCCTTCTCCAAGCTAGGGCCTTCATTTGTAAGCAAAACAAATGTATCCAATTTAAGCAGCATCATATTCTCATGAACATTAGAATCATTACCAAGAAAGCGAAAGTACGATAATTTAATTGGCGTGCGCGAGCTCTAGTAATTGGTCCAGTATATGTAGCAGTAGGGGCTGTGGGTGTAACAATGGTATTGATGTCCTCATCACTCCCTTTGTTTGGGGAACCTTGCAATCAACCGCTTTTGATGAGCTCAAGTCTTTGCTTACTCATGCTCCGATTCTTGCTTTGCCCAATTTTGACAAAACTTTTGAGGTTCATTGTGATGCAAGTGGTACCGGAATTGGCGGAGTTTTGATGCAAGAAAAACGAGCCATTGCTTATTTTAGTGAAAAACTCTCGGTGCTCAACAATTATCCCATCTATAATAAAGAATTGTATGCTTTAGTCGTGTGCTCCATGTTTGGGAACATTACCTTAGACCTCATGAGTTTGTCATCCATACCGATCATGAAACGCTCAAGTACCTCAAAGGTCAAACTAAATTGAACAAGCGTCATGCCAAATGGGTGAATTCATTGAATCTTTTCCTTATGTGATCAAGTACATTAAGGGTAAAGAGAATGTAGTTGTCGAGCAGCTTTCACGCATATGCATGCTTGTCACTCAACTTGAGTTGAATGTTATTGGTTTGAGCACATAAAAGACTTGTATGAGCATGATCCATCTTTTGCTTCTCCTTATGCTAAGTGTTTGGCCGCATCGTCTTGGGAACAATATTACATCAAGGATGGTTACCTTATGAGAGCTAACAAACTTTGCATTCCCGAGTCTTCTCTTCGTTTGCTCCTTTTGCAAGAGGCTCATGGAGGCGGACTCATGGGACACTTTGGATGGCGACAAGACATTCATCACGCTCTCCAACAACTACTTTTGGCCCAAGATGTTCATGACGTCTCACGCTTCACCAACCGATGCTATATATGTGCAAAGCTAAGTCTAAAGCTCAATCTCATGGTCTTTACATGCCTCTTCCTATTCCATATCAACCATGGGAAGACATTAGTATGGATTTTGTACTTGGTTTGCCTAGGACTCAAAATGGCAAGGATTCCGTGTTTGTTGTTGTGGATAGATTTTCTAAGATGGCACATTTCATTCCTTGCAACAAGATGAGCGATGCTTCACATGTTGCAAATCTCTTTTGTAGGAAATCTTGCGACTCCATGGCGTACAAAAGACAATCGTCTCCGATCGTGACGTCAAGTTCTTGAGTTACTTTTGGAAGACCCTATGTGCCAAGCTAGGAATCAAGCTCTTGTTTTCCTCGGCATACCATCCTCAAACCCGGCGGCCAAGCGGAGGTGACGAACCACACACTATCCACTCTACCCGTGTATTGATCAAGAAGAACATCAAGGAGTGGGAAGCATGTCTACCCATCGCCGAAATGCGCCTACAATCGTGCAAGACATTCAACTACCGGCAAGTCTCCTTGAGGTCGTCTACGGTTTCAACCGTTGTCCCCATTGGACATTCTACCACTTCCTCTCCAAGCGCACCAACATGGATGCAAGTGCACGAGCAAGCTACATCAAGAAGATGCGCGAAGAAACAAGGCACACCATTGGCGCCAAGTACAACGCCAAGCAAACAAGCTCAACGCCAACAAGCAACCCATCGTCTTCAACATTGGTGATCTAGTGTGGCTACACCTTCCATGGACCGCTTCCCCAAAGAGCATGAGTCAAGCTTCTACCTCGAGCCGATGGACCTTTCAAGGTGCTATGCGCTTCTAGCGACAAGCGCCAACAAGATCGACATACCTCGAGACAAGTACAGCGTGGCGACATCTTCAACGTCAAGGACCTTGCACCTTTCCATGGAGATGAAGCTTTTGATCCGAGTCGGATCTCTCACAAGGGGGAGATGATGCGGAGCATCCACGATCATCCCCATGGACCTACAACCGTCTCATCAAGAGCCAAGAGGACCCATGACACGAGCTAGAGCTAGAGCTCTCGAGCGAGGTGACCTCTTTCCTTATTGATATCACATATGATCCACTCGAGACATGGCTACTACCTAAGTCGATATGCTATGCATGATTAGGTGTCAAGGGAACCTCCAGGATGCTGCGTGAAGATGGACAAGCCGCCAAGTACAAGGAGGAAGAACCACGGAGAGGAAGGCAGGAGATCTGCCCAGCGGACATCGGCCCCATGCCCCGGACATCCGGCTCTTCCGACACCCGGATATCCGGCCCGGCGCCGGAAATCGGCCCCTCCATCACCGAATACTGAATGACCCAGACCAGCCGGACATCCGGCCTCCCGCCGGACATCCGGCCCGTCCAAGCCGGATATCCGGCGCTCGCCCGAAATCGGCTCCCTACCTGATTCTGCAGAATCAGCCGCCCTAGCCGGACATCGGGCTGAAACCGGACATCCGGCGCCTCCAAAAGCCGGACATCCGGCCCGGCCTTGAGACGTCCGGCCTCCCTACTGCATGTGAGTGCCTTAAGGCCTTACCCTTGTACCCCTTCACCCGAGACTATATACTTGATCCCTCCTCTTTCTAGGGTTAGCTTTTGATTAGCTCATGTTTAGGTGAGAGAGCCTTTGCTCATCCACTTGGCTACTTCTCCTCGGAGATCGGGACCTCTGGAGAAGATCCCCAAGCGGTTCAAGACCCCCTCCTAGGGTGGACCCCATCAAGACCTCCTCTCGGAGAAAAGCGGCTACTCGTGTATCCTTACCATTGTTGTCCTTGAATCTTGTGCCCTCTATGTATTCGATAATCTAGCACTTGTGTGATTGACTTCTTGTCGGTTGAGTGACTCTCTCTCGTTTTCCCGTGTTTTCCCTCTTGTTCTTAGCGTGTTCATCGTGATTCACCGTAGGATCCGCTCCAACGTGAAAGATGCATACGTGGGGTTCCGCCCTACATCAATATGCCTCCATACTATGACCCGCTCCTTGTACTTTCTTATGATGAGCATGATGCATACACTTGTTGGGTATCTTACCACTCGAATGATAGGTTTTGCATACGCTAACCTCATTTGTTTTTCGAGTGTTTGTCATGTTCTTTCATTTTGGAGGTTTCACAAAGGCGATGTCGTTGTCGACAACTTGGTCATGTGAAGCATACCGTTGTGCAACACCAACATTTGCGAGAATCTACTAAGGTGAACTCCTTCCCTTTGAGCCATCCTCAAGTTTGCATATTGGATGGGTCCTTCTTTCATTGTTGTTTCCTTCTTATTGTCCACATGATACATCTATTGGATGGAGGATCGACATTGGAGATCGACTCTATGGACCTTCACATTTAGGGCGCTTCGGACTTATGGGATGCACCTTGAACCTCCACTCATGCCACGACATGAGCATTGGTACATCAACACTCCTTTGACACATTGCACCCACACCTTCATATTTGTTGATTGTGCTCATACATGTCATGCTCGATGGACATATCATACCCATAACAAATTTGCGCCTTATGCATGGATTGACTCACATTATGATTGCATTGTTGCATCTTGTATTCCCATGTCATCCATGATATATGAGCTTGTTCACTTCCTTAGCAAATTTGTTGTGATCTTCGTTGATGGCATATTCATACATCATGATCATATTGCCCATCATCAATTGCATGATAACATACACATGTTGAGCATCCATTGCCATATTCATGCTATTGATAAACCGTCTCACTATGACATCATTTTGCACCGTGGTTGCATTGATCATATTTACAACACATTTGTGTGCACAATGAATGCTTTACATCTCATTCCATATTATCTTGCTAACGCTACATGTGCTTTGTCATGAACAATCTTGCCTCACGGACTCATTCTTACATGATGGACACTTTGTGTGCGCTAACCATTGTATTTCCGAGTGTCGTTTGTGTTTGCTCTCTTTGCATGTCTACCATCCAGCGACATCTTCAAGTACTTGCATTGCGCCATAGCGCCACTCCGTCAATTGCAAGTCCGTCCCACGATAACCGTTTCCATGGTGATGAGGATTTCGATCCAGGTCGGATCTTTCCCAAGGGAGGGAGATGATGCGGAGCATCCACGATCATCCCATGGAACTACAACCGTCTCATGAAGAGCCAAGAGGACCCTTGACACGAGCTAGAGCTAGAGCTCTCGAGCGAGGTGACTTCCTTCCTTAGTGATATCACATATGACCCTCGAGACATGGCTACTACCTAAGTCCGATATGCTATGCATGATCGGTGTCAAGAAGGAGCCTTCCGAAGATGCGTGAAGGCAGACGAGCCGCCAAGTCCATGGATGAAGAGAACCCGCAGCGGGCAAATTCACCTTCGGGCCCGGACATCCGGCCAAGACCCGGACATCCGGCCCTGGAGAATGCCAACCAGCAGCCGCAGCCCGGCGGAAAAGCTACGAGGCGGACATCCGTCCAGCGCCCCAGACATCCGGCCTTCCCGAAGCCGAAATCCGGCCCTTTGCGGAAATCGGCATACACGCACCGATTCGGCGAGTGGCGCACCAGCCGGACATCCGGGGCCTTGTGAAAACCCGGACATCCGGCCGATAACCGGACATCCGGCCTCCCCCTGCGTCTGATGCATCTGGCGAGGCCCATGTACCCCCTCGCCCCTAGACTATATATACTCCACCTTCCTCTTTCTAGGGTTAGCTTAGGTTTAGCTCATGTTTGTGTGAGAGCCTTGTTCATCCACTTGGTTACTTCTCCTCGGGCTCGGGACCTCTTGGAGAAGATCCCCAAGCGTATTCAGGACCCCCTTCTAAGGTGGACCCCATCAAGACCTCCTCTCGGAGAAAACGGCTACTCGTGTATCCTTACCTTTGTTGATTGTGGATCATATGTACCTCTTTGTGTTGGTGATCTAGCACTTGTGTGATTGATTCCTTGTTGGTTGGCGATCTCTCTCTCGTTTCCTCCGTGTTTCCCTTTGTTCTTCAGCGTGTTCTTCGTGATTCCCGTAGGATCCTCCAAGCGTGAAAGATCAGCCACGTAGGGTTCCGCCCTACATCATGCTCCGCATCAGTTTGTTTCAGAGGTCCATCTAATTTTAGTTTCGTGTTTCCTTGTATGAGTAGGTCTCGGAAAAAAAAAGTCTGGAGACCCGGGGCAGTTTTAGGCCAAAATTTGGCGACCAAAATATTTTACCCTATCCTATTTTAGGCTGTTACGAGTCTTTTGAGACACTTCGCCATCATAGTGATTTTGGTCGCACTTTTTAGTCGTCGCTGCCTACGATTTCCGAAAAAAATTGTCAAAATTTTTCGTTCCCATCTGTCGGTTTGACATGGGAAGAGTTTTGAGACACTTCGCCATTATAGTGATTTTCGCATAAAAAAAGAGGCGTAAAAAAAAAAAAAAGCGTAAAAAAAAGCGAGCGAAAAAAAATTCCAGTGTGCTTTTCCCATGTTTCCGTGCAGCGCCGTGATTTTGTTAGTGTTCTAGGCTCGCGTCTCTATTGCGGTCTAGCCTAGGACCAGCCCTGATACCGTCGTTGAGTGTTTATTCAACTTTGCATCTCTGAATTGATTATTGCTGACCTTTTTGCTACCATACTATAAGCCTTCCCAGCTCCACATACATCTCATCGTCGTTTGACTCTCCACAGCAATCGCTCTATCCAAGCTTTGAGAGTTTTGACTACAACGAGTTGCCGATCACCGCTTCTTGCTGGGTAAGAACTGGTAAGAATTTGAGATTTGCTTCACGAATTTGTGACACCGCCACCACCACCACTTGTTAGTAGTCTGTGGGATCATATTCTTGTGTGTTTCTATTGCTGCTAACCATGCCAAGATCCTGGTAGCGAGGGTGGTGGGAGAACTTGCGAACAAGGAGCTTCATGATAAGTTTCAACAAATGATGAGTGGACAGGTGCAAGATGTGCTAAACAGATTTGAAGAGGCCATGGAGAAGATAGATGGCATGGAGAAGGCGTTGAAACAAAGCTCGATAACAAGTTTAATGAATTGCTCGCGTCTTCCACCACCACCACGGCTGCTCCTAACGCACCTCTACAACAACAACAACAACAACGGCAGCGACTATCTCCGTCATGAAACAGCCCTCCGCCGGCGAGTCGTGTTCCTCTTGCGCTTGCCAAACTGTTGGTGCTGCTTTGTTGATATACATGGCTCCTACTGCTGATACGGAGGAGGATGATTATGTGGGAGATTACGAGCATGAGGTTGATCAAAATCAGAACTACAGGCAACCACCAGCACCACAACCAGCAGGTCGTCCAAATGCAAATAATGGCAACGTTAGGGCTCCCCCTCAGGTACGAGATCATGACCATCTCCTAAACTGAAATTGAATATTCCACCATTTGAGGGTAGATATGTTCTGATATATATCTTACTTGGGAGTTAGAAACTGAACAACGATTTACATGTTTACAATATCACGAGGAGGCGTGTTCCTGCTGCTGTTTGTGCTTTCACTAGCTTTGCATGTGTTTGGTGTTCTGAACATTGTCGATTATATCCTGTTCCAGCTACTTGGGCTACTTTGAAAACTGCTATGCGTACTCGTTGGGTTCCACCATATTATCAACATGAATTACTTCAAAAATTGCAGCGCTTAAGACAAGGAAAAAATTCTATAGAAGAATATTATCAGGAATTACAAACTGGCTTGATTAGATGTGGTATTGTTGAGGAGAATGAAGCTATGCTTGCACGTTTTCTGGGTGGATTAAATAGAGAGATTCAGACCATTCTAGACTATAAGGATTATAATAATATCACTCGTTTATTCCATCTTGCTTGTAAAGCTGAACATGAAGTGCAGGATCGACAAGCATTGGCGCGGACTAACTTTTCTGCAGGTCGACCTTCATCATGGACACCACGTGCATCATCTACTTCCACATGTTCTGCTACACCGGCACCTCCGTGGGCTGCCACCTCCAACCGTGATACAATAAAGCAGGCACAATCACCACTATCGCCAAGAGCACACCTTACGGGCCTGCAAAGAGCTCTTCTTCATCCATGGCATCAGCAGGCAAACACATGATATTATTTGTCGATGTTGCAAGGGTGGAGGTCATTATCTGAGAATGCCCATCTAAGCGTGTGATAATTATTCTTGAGGATGGTGGGTATGAGTCCGCTAGTGACTATGATGAGGAGACTTTGGCTCTTATTACACATGAAGAACACGGTGGAGATGATTACGATCATGAGGCGCAATACATGGCTCTTTGAAGATCTTGGCAGGTATGAATGTTTAGTTGCTCAACGTGTTTTGAGTGTGCAGGTTACACAAGCTGAGCAAAATCGGAGGCATAACTTGTTCCATACAAAGGGAGTTGTGAAGGAGCGTTCTATTAGCGTCATCATAGATGGAGGAGCTGCAACAACTTGGCTAGCATGGATATGGTGGAAGCTTTCTCTCACCACAAGGCCACATCCACATCCTTACTACATCCAATGGTTCAACAACAGCGGCAAGGTTAAGGTAACACGTCTTTGTTACGTGTGCATTTTAGTATCTCTACATATCTGATTATGTTGATTGTGATGTGGTACCTATGCAAGCATGTTCCTTATTACTTGGTAGACCATGGCAATTTGATAAAATTCTGTACACCATGGTAGAAACAATCAGTATACTCTTGTTCACAAGGATAAAAATATTACTTTGCTTCCTATGACTCCTGATTCCATTTTGAAAGATGATATTAATCGAGCTAATAAAGCAAAACAGGAGAAAAATAAGAGTGAAAATCAGATTGTGGCAAAAGAATTTGAGCAACAAATGAAGCCTAATAATAAACCATCTAATGTTGCTTCGAAATTAAACTGAAAAGTGCATGTTTATTTGCCACCAAATCTGATATTGATGAGCTAGATTCTAGCAAATCTGTTTGCTATGCTTTGTGTGCAAAGAGGCATTATTTTCATTCGAGGGCGTGCCTTCCTCTTTGCCCCTACTGTCACTAACATTTTGCGGGAGTTATTGGCGTCTTCCCACAAGGCGTGCCACAGGATTACCACCTATTAGAATTGAGCATCAAATTGACTTAATTCGGTGCATCGCTACCAACGCGCACCATACCGTACCAATCGGAGGAGAGCGAAGGAGATTATCGTCAAGTCTGAGGCTGCTCGACAAAGGTTATATCTGTGAATCTCTTAGTCCTTGTCTGTTCCTATTATACTAGTGCCTAAAAAGGATGGTGCGTCGGCGTATGTGTGTTGATTGTAGAGGCATTAATAATATCACTATTAGTTATCGTCATCCTATTCCTAGGCTAGATGATATGCTTGATGAATTGAGTGGCTCTACAATATTCTCCAAAGTTGATTTGCGTAGTGGATACCATCAAATTCGTATGAAATTGGGAGATGAATGGAAAACAGCATTTAAAACTAAGTTTGGATTATATGAGTGGTTAGTCATGCCTTTTGGGTTAACTAATGCACCTAGTACTTTCATGAGATTAATGAGCGAAGTTTCGTGCTTTCATTGGACGATTTGTGGTAGTTTACTTTGATGATATACTGATTTATAGCAAATCTTTGGAAGAACATTTGGAACATTTATGTGCTGTTTTAATGCTCTCGTGATGCACGTTTGTTTGGTAACCTTGGGAAGTGCACCTTTTGCACCGACCGAGTATCTTTTCTTGGCTATGTTGTTACTCACGAGGAATTGAAGTTGATAAAGCCAAGATTGAAGCTATTGAGAGTTGGCGCAGCCAAAGCAGTCACACAAGTGAGGAGTTTTCTTGGACTCGCTGGTTTCTATAGGCGTTTTGTGAGAGACTTTAGCACCATTGCTGCACCTCTCAATGAGCTTACAAAGAAGGATGTGCCTTTTGTTTGGGGTACCCATACGGAAGAAGCTTTCACGGTATTGAAAGATAAGTTGACACATGCTCCTTTACTCCAACTTCGACTTTAATAAAACTTTTGAGCTTGAATGTGATGCTAGTGGAATTGGATTAGGAGGTGTGTTATTACAAGATGGAAAACCTGTTGCATACTTTTACGAAAAATTGAGTGGGCCTAGTCTGAACTATTCTACTTATGACAAAGAATTATATGCTCTTGTTAGGACTTTAGAGACATGGCAACATTATTTATGGCCCAAAGAATTTGTTATACATTCGATCATGAATCTTTGAAACATATTAAAAGTCAAGCTAAACTGAATCGTAGACATGCTAAATGGGTTGAATTCATTGAGACTTTCCCTTATGTCATTAAACACAAGAAGGGTAAAGAAAATGTTATTCTTGATGCTTTGTCTAAATCGCTATACTATGCTTTCACAACTTGACTTCAAAATATTTGGTTTGGAGACCATCAAAGATCAATATGTGCATGATGCTGATTTTAAAGATGTAATGCAGAATTGTGAAGAAGGAAGAACATGGAACAAGTTAGTTATTAATGATGGTTTTGTGTTCGTGCTAACAAGCTATGCATTCCTGCTAGCTCTGTTAGTCTTTGTTGTTGCGGGGCGCATGGAGGAGGATTAATGGGACACTTTGGCGTCAAGAAGGCGGAGGATATACTTGCTACACATTTCTTTTGGCCAAAGATGAGGCGGGATGTTGGCGTTTTGTTGCTCGCTGCACTACATGTCAAAAAGCTAAGTCACGACTCAATCCTCATGGTTTATATATGCCTTTGCACTGTGCCTAGTGTTCCTTGGGAGGATATATCTATGGACTTAGTTTTAGGTTTACCTCGAACAAAGAAGGGAGGATAGCATATTTGTTGTCGTGGATAGATTCTCGAAAATGGCACACTTTATACCATGTCATAAAAGCGATGATCTTTGTTAATGTTGCTGATTTGTTCTTTCATTGAAATTATTAAGCTTGCATGGTGTGCCAAATACTATTGTTTCAGATCGTGATACTAAATTTCTTAGCCACTTTTGGAGATGTTTATGGGCTAAGTTGGGGACTAAACTGCTTTTTAGTACTACTTGTCACCCCAAACTGATGGACAAACTGA
Source organism: Aegilops longissima (assembly GCA_021605205.1). NCBI lineage: Eukaryota > Viridiplantae > Streptophyta > Magnoliopsida > Poales > Poaceae > Aegilops > Aegilops longissima. The sequence goes on from JAHIAM010002780.1 coordinate 23,205, forward strand.
AGTAGTCAATAGAACATTGTCTACTATGCTTAGGGCTGTTTTGAAGAATAATAAGAAAATGTGGGAAGAATGCTTGCCTCATATTGAATTTGCTTATAATCGTTCATTGCATTCTACTACTAAGATGTGCCCTTTTGAAATTGTGTATGGCTTCCTACCTCGTGCACCTATTGATTTGTTGCCTCTTCCATCTTGGAGAAGGTTAATTTTGATGCTAAAGAGCGTGCTGAATTGATTTTAAAATGCATGAGTTAACTAAGGAAAACATTGGCGTATGAATGCTAAATATAAACTTGTTGGAGATAAGGGTAGAAAACATGTTGTCTTTGCACTGGAGATCTTGTTTGGTTACATTTGCGTGAGATAGGTTTCCTCATTTGCATAAATCAAAGCTAATACCACGTCTTGATGGTCCATTTAAGGTGTTAGAAAATAAATGATAATGCATATAAACTTGAGCTGCTGCAGATTTTGGGGTTAGTCCACTTTTAACATTGCAGATTTGAAGCCTTATTTGGGTGAGGAAGATGAGCTTCCGTCGAGGGCGACTTCATTTCAAGAAGGGAGGATGATGAGGACATCAATACCATTGTTACACCCACAACCCTGCTGCTATACATCTTGGACCAATTACTAGAGCTCATGCGCCAATTGAATTATCGGTACTTTCGTTTCTTGGTAATGATTCAATGTTCATGAGAATATGATGCTGCCTAAATTGGATACATTTGTTTTGCTTACAAATGAAGGGCCTACCATGGACAAGAAAGATGAACCTTGGAGCAAGTTCAAGCATGGAGATGTTGGCATGCATAGAGAGAACAAACGGAGTTACAAGTGATGATTCAGGACTTTGAAGCCACCTAATGAGTGCATGAGGCCTTGGACGAAATATACAAGATGCCACTTCATAATATTCGTCCATAGGCTATTCTAGGTGCTGCGTCACCTTATTATTGAGCCAGGCCCATGTAATTTCGAAATACTTAAGTATAGGCTGTTTTTAGAGTCCGTATGTGTGGGGAAACAAGAGTTAGGGTTGATTTGGACCCCTCCACCAAGGGCCACGAAATTCCCCCTCTTCCTCCATATATACAGCCCTTAGGGCACCGTTTAGACCTTGGGTTTTGTTTAGATTAAAGTTAGCCATAGCTGCAACGTGCGTGCCGTTTGTGTTCAACGACCGGACAAAGCGTCACAGAACCCCACCTTGATCAATAAAGCTTTCATCTTATATTCGCAATATCAGATTGCAATCTCAGTTTCTTGCTTGTTCTTCGTTTGCTCGCGAAAGCAGACCCTCGTGGTCGGAGTTGATCGTGCTCCGGCGTGGTCAATAACCTCTCGGAGTTGGTTTAGCGATTGCTAAGGCGCGGCGTCCTCGCCGTTAAATGGTCGGATCGTCAAAATCGACTTCCTCCAAGCGAAAACCACATCTCATCGAAAGGCAGGACACCTTTGCCTCTATCAACTCATGGCGACCTTCCAAAGGCAACATAGGTGATGGTACTTCTCTTGTCCACTAGTGGACAATCTTGACATTGATTGCTCCCATGATGTCGACCCACCTATTACCATGCTTCATGCTAGTGAAACTTCTTCATGCCTTGACTTACCTATTTATGATGAATATGATGATGAGCATGTTGAGTTGCCTAGTTGTGATGCCATGCTCCATAGGATATCATGTGAAAATTCGATTGGTCACTTCATGTTTGACAATCCATTGAACTTGTCATATGCTATGAGTGAGATCTCCCATATTGCCTCATTTCAATCTCAACATAGTAACTATGCATGCCCATTAAAATACATCCCATTTGCACTTATGGCATAGATGGCGAGATGATGGTCATTGGATTTTGCTTCTCTTGTGATGATATTGCCATGCTTCCTTTACATGATGTGTGCAATTCATCTACTATGTCATGCCATGATCACATTGACCAAATATGCTTTGTTTTGGATGTTGTCAATATTCTCCATGTGATGTTTCCATTAATGCTCATGAGGAGACCCCTTAGTTTCCTCATGCATATTAGGAGATTTTGATTCATCCATATTTTGCATGATTTCCATGATTGCTTGCACCTTATGCATTCCATGAATAACAATGCTCTACATTTCTCATGATGCATTACACAATTTGAGTCTCCATTATGCTATACATAACAACAAACCTATCATGATGGATGACATGTTTCTATATCACGCATCTCATTTATTTGAGCATTGGATATTTTGTGGTAATCGACACATGCATATCGCATCATGATGGATGATGTGTACATATACCATGCACACAATTTTCCTTTGTCTTTGTTTTGTGTAGGTACTCATGCATACTCGTCAACTTCTCAATCCCAAGAGTTGTGAAAGCTTGAGCTCTTGAGAGCAACAATGACTTGGGATCACGTGGACTTTCATTCCCACCATTCCTTTTGCGCAAGGACTACAGCGCATCTCTTTTACTTGTCTCTCCACACGGCTTTGGGCTATTTACCACTTGTTACCTTATGCCCATTCTATCGTGTTCACTTTGCATGTTATGCTTGCTTCTATGCCTTTGCCATGCAATTGTGACCCTTGCTAGCATATACCCATGATTCACCATCACGATACTCCTATGTGTATTTGCATGCTTGGTGGAGATCCTTGTTGCTTTTGCCATGTTTATCATGTGCCCCATGCTATTGTTGATTGTTGTGTTGGGAGAGTCATGATGATCCATTGCTATTTACATGGCCTCTCGCCAATACATTGATGATAATTTTCTCATATCTTGCTTTCATGCTTGTGCTATGCCATGTGAATTATTCATGCCCACTATTTGCACATGACATGCTTGCCATGATTCCTTGTAGTATGTTGCATCTTAGCACTACTAGCTTGCTTGACTTGATCGCTATGATTGCTTGCTATGTTGCATCACCCATGTTCCACTATCACTTGCTTTCTTGGGTTGATGACATATATGCTCATGCCTCTCACATGATATATCTTGATCATTGTCTCTTGTGTCCATTAGTTGCCTCTTTCATATCCACTTGTATTGAGTGCAACCATACTCTGCTTATTGATCTTGGAGACTTTGACATATTACTTGTGATGCATGCTTGTTTGATTCGCCTATTGCATTTGGTTGTTCTTGCATCATATGCCTCCATACTATAAGCAGCTCCTTGTACTTTCTTATGATGAGCATGATGCATACACTTGTTGGGTATCTTACCACTCGAATGATAGGTTTTGCATTTCCGCTAACCTCATTTGTTTTTCAGTGTTTGTCGTGTTCTTTCATTTGGAGGTTTCACAAGGCGATGCCGTTGTCGACAACTTGGTCATGCGAAGGCATACGATGTGCGACACCAAAATTTTCGACATCCTCCTAAGGTGACCTCCTTCCCTTTGAGCCATCCTCAAATCGCATATTGGATGGGTCACTCTTTCGTGTTGTTTTTTCTTGTTGTCTACATGCTACATCTATTGGATGGAGGAGCAACATTGGAGATTAGCTCTTTGGACCTTCACATTGAGGCGCTTCGCACTTATTGGATGCACCGGTTTCCCTCTTGCCACAACATCGAGCATTGGTATACCAACACCTCCATATTTGTTGATTGTGCTCATACTCATGCTCGATGGACATATCACACTCACCACAAATTTGTGTCTTATGCATGGATTGACACACATTGTGATTGCCTTATTGCATCTTGTATTCCCATGTCATCCATGATATTTGAGCTTGTTCACTTCCTTAGCAAATTTGTTGTGATCTTTCTTGATGGCATATTCATACATAATGATCACATTGCCTACCATCAATTGCATGATATCATACACATGTTGAGAATCCATTGCCACATTCATGCTATTGATAAACCGTCTCTCTATGACATCATTTTGCACCGTGGTTGCATTGATCACATTCACTTTACATTTGTGTGCACAATGAATGCTTTACATGTCATTTTACATCATTTGGATAAGCATCTCATGCTTTGTCATGAACAATCTTGCCCATACGGACTCATTCTTACGATGGACACTTTGTGTGCGCTAACCATTGTATTTCGAGTGTCGTTTGTGTTTGCTCTCTTTGCAGGTCTACCATCCAGCGACGACAGTGGACTACTTGGATTCGCCATGTCTTCAACCGTCCAACTACAAGTCCGTCTCGACAACCGTTTCCATGGTGATGAGGATCACGATCAGGAGTCGGATCTTTCCCAAGGGAGGGAGATGATGCGGAGCATCCCGTTCATCCCATGTACCTCCATCTACTCTCCAAGCCCCAAGGATACATAAGATGAGACCTCGACTTTGCGCCATTGGACCTAAGGTGAACTCGCTCCTTTCAGAATCTTCCCTTTCGCATGTAAGACATGGATGCTACTTCAAGCGGACCTTGTGCATACTCAAGGTACAGGAGACCATGGAGGCCCAAGGACCAAGGCCAAGCGTCTTGTGAGCGAAGGAAGGAGAAGGAGAAAGAAGACCAGGCGGCGGTACTACCGCCAACACCAGCGGTACTACCGCTAAAGGCCCCGGCGGCACTACCGCGAACTTCCGCTCTACTACCGCTCAACCCGACAAACTCCTATGCTCGGCGACCGGGTCCGGTACTACTGCCGGTCAAGCGGCACTACAGCTTGGCTGGCGGTACTACCGCCCTCCCAAGCGGTACTACCGCTCTGCTTTGTCTTTAACATGACCTTTGGCCTTATATCCCCCTCTCACTTACCCCTTCCGTGGCTTAGACTATAAATAGATCACCTCCCCTCCTTTCTAGGGTTAGCTTAGGTTTAGCTCATGTTTGTGTGAGCCTTTGCTCATCCACTTGGCTACTTCTCCTCGGACTCGGGACCTCTTGGAGAAAGATCCCCCAAGCAGTTCAAGACCCCTTCTAGGGTGGACCCCATCAAGACCTCCTCTCGGAGAAAAGCGGCTACCGTTTGTATAGTCCTTTGTTGACCTTGAATCATGTATCTCCCTTTGTGTTCATCGATCTAGCACTTGTGTGATTGATCTCTTGTCGGTTGAGTGAATTCTCTCTCGTTTTCCCCGTGTTTTCCCTCTTGTTCTTCCGCGTGTTCTTCGTGATTCACCGTAGGATCCGCTCCAACGTGAAAGATCGTCCACGTATGGTTCCGCCCTACATCACAAGAAAGATGAACCTTGGAGCAAGTTCAAGCATGGAGATGTTGGCATGCATAAGAGAGAACAAACGGAGTTACAAGTGATGATTCAGGACTTTGAAGCCACCCTAATGAGTGCATGAGGCCTTGGACGAAATATACAAGATGCCACTTCATAATATTAGTCCATAGGCTATTCTAGGTGCTTTCGTCACCTTATTATTGAGCCAGGCCCATGTAATTTCGAAATACTTAAGTATAGGCTGTTTTTAGAGTCATTATATGTGTGGGAAAACAAGAGTTAGGTTTGATTTGGACCCCTCCACCAAGGGCCACGAAATTCCCCCCCTCTTCCTCCATATATACAGCCCTTAGGGCACCGTTTAGACCTTAGGTTTTGTTTAGATTAAAAGTTCGCCATAGCTGCAACTTCGCGTACTTCGTTTGTGTTCAACGACCAGACAAAGGCGTCACAGAACCCCACCTTGATCAATAAAGCTTTCATCTTATGATAGAGGCAAAGGTGTCCCGTCTTTCGATGAGATGTGGTTTTCGCTTTGGAGGAAGTCGACTTTGACGATCCGACTACGAACGTGCGAGGACGTCGCGCCTTAGCAATCGCTAAACCAACTCCGAGTGGTTATTGACCACCGCGAACACGATCAACGACCACGAGTGCATTTCCTGCGACAAGCGAAGAACAAGCAAGAAACTGTGATTGCAATCTGGATATTGCGAATATAAGATGAAAGCTTTATTGATCAAGGTGGGGTTACTGTGGCGCCTTTATGCAGTCGTGGAACACAAGCGAAATGCTGTGAAGTTGCAGCTATGGCGAACTTTTAATCTAAACAAAACCCAAGGTCTAAGCGGTGCCCTAAGGGCTGTATATATGGAGGAAGAGGAATTTCGTGGCCCTTGGTGGAGGGTCGAAATCAACCTAACTCTTGTTCCCCACATCGGACTCTAAAACAGCCTATACTTAAGTATTTCGAAATTACATGGGCCTGGCCCAATAATAAGTGTGCAGCACCTAGAATAGCCTATGGACGAATATTATGAAGTGGCATCTTGTATATTTCGTCCAAGGCCTCATGCACTCATTAGGGTGGCTTCAAGTCTGGAATCATCACTTGTAACTCCGTTCTTGTTCCCCTTGCGCATGCCAACATCTCCATGCTTGAACTTGCTCCAAGGTTCATCTTTCTTGTCCATGGTAGGCCCTTCATTTGTAAGCAAAACAAATGTATCCAATTTAAGCAGCATCATATTCTCATGAACATTGGAATCGTTACCAAAAAGCGAAAGTACTGATAATTCAATTGGCGTCTTGTGAGCTCTAGTAATTGGTCCAGTATGTATAGCAGCGAGGGGCTGTGGGTGTAACAATGGTATTGATGTCCTCATCATCCTCCCTTCTTGAAATGAAGTCGTCCTCGACGGAGCTCATCTTCCTCACCCAAATAAGGCTTCAAATCTGCAATGTTAAAAGTGGGACTAACCCCAAAATCTGCAGGCAGCTCAAGTTTATATGCATTATCATTTATTTTCTCTAACACCTTAAATGGACCATCGACACGTGGCATTAGCTTTGATTTTGCAAAAATGAAACCTATCCTTACATAAATGTAACCAAACAAGATCTCCGGTGCAAAGACAACATGTTTTCTACCCTTATCTCCAACAAGTTTATATTTAGCATTCATCGCTCAATGTTTTCCTTAGTTAACTCATGCATTTTAAAATCAATTCAACACGTTCCTTAGCATCAAAATTAACCTTCTCCGAAGATGGAAGAGGCAACAAATCAATAGGTGCGAGGTAGGAAGCCATACACAATTTCAAAGGGCACATCTTAGTAGTAGAATGCAATGAGCGATTATAAGCAAATTCAATATGAGGCAAGCATTCTTCCCACATTTTCTTATTATTCTTCAAAACAGCCCTAAGCATAGTAGACAATGTTCTATTGACTACTTCAGTTTATCCATCAGTTTGGGGGTGACAAGTAGTACTAAAAGCAGTTTAGTCCCCAACAGCCCATAAACATCTCCAAAAGTGGCTAAGAAATTTAGTATCACGATCTGAAACAATAGTATTTGGCACACCATGCAAGCGAATAATTTCACGAAAGAACAAATCAGCAACATTAATGACATCATCGCTTTTATGACATGGTATAAAGTGTGCCATTTTAGAATCTATCACGACAACAAATATGCTATCCCTCCCTTCTTTGTTAGAGGTAAACCTAAAACAAAGTCCATAGATATATCCTCCCAAGGAACACTAGGCACAGGCAAGGCATATATAAACCATGAGGATTGAGTCGTGACTTAGCTTTTTGACATGTAGTGCAGCGAGCAACAAAGCGCTCAACATCCGTCTCATCTTTGGCCAAAAGAAATGTGTAGCAAGTATATCCTCCGTCTTCTTGGCCTTAAAGTGTCCCATTAATCCTCCTCCATCGCCTCCTGCAACAACAAAAGGCGAGCAGAGCTAGCAGGAATGCATAGCTTGTTAGCACGGAACACAAAACCATCATTAATAACGAACTTGTTCCATGTTCTTCCTTCTTTACAATTCTGCATTACATCTTTAAAATCAGCATCATGCACATATTGATCTTTGATGGTCTCCAAACCAAATATTTTGAAGTCAAGTTGTGAAAGCATAGTATAGCGACGAGACAAAGCATCAGCAATAACATTTTCTTTACCCTTCTTGTGTTTAATGACATAAGGAAAGTCTCAATGAATTCAACCCATTTAGCATGTCTACGATTCAGTTTAGCTTGACTTTTAATATGTTTCAAAGATTCATGATCAGAATGTATAACAAATTCTTTGGGCCATAAATAATGTTGCCATGTCTCTAAAGTCCGAACAAGAGCATATAATTCTTTGTCATAAGTAGAATAGTTCAGATTAGGCCCTCAATTTTTTCAGAAAAGTATGCAACAGGTTTTCCATCTTGTAATAACACACCTCTAATCCAATTCCACTAGCATCACATTCAAGCTCAAAAGTTTTATTAAAGTCAGGAAGTTGGAGTAAAGGGCATGTGTCAACTTATCTTTCAATACCGTGAAAGCTTCTTCACATCGGTACCCCAAACAAAAGGCACATCCTTCTTTGTAAGCTCATTGAGAGGTGCAGCAATGGTGCTAAAGTCTCTCTACAGCGCCTATAGAAACCAGCGAGTCCAAGAAAACTCCTCACTTGTGTGACCGTTTTGGGCTCGGCCAACTCTCAATAGCTTCAATCTTGGCTTTATCAACTTCAATTCCTGTGGAGTAACAACATAGCCAAGAAAAGATACTAAATTCGGTGCAAAAGGTGCACTTCCCAAGGTTACCAAACAAGCGTGCATCACGTAGAGCATTAAAACAACACATAAATGTTCCAAATGTTCTTCCAAGATTTGCTATAAATCAGTATATCATCAAAGTAAACTACCACAAATCGTCCAATGAAAGCACGTAAAACTTAGTTCATTAATCTCATGAAAGTACTAGGTGCATTAGTTAACCCAAAAGGCATGACTAACCACTCATATAATCCAAACTTAGTTTTAAATGCTGTTTTCCATTCATCTCCCAATTTCATACGAATTTGATGGTATCCACTCATAAATCAACTTTGGAGAATATTGTAGAGCCACTCAATTCATCAAGCATATCATCTAGCCTAGGAATAGGATGGCGATAACGAATAGTAATATTATTAATGCCTCTACAATCAACACACATCTGTGACGTACCATCCTTTTTAGGCACTAGTATAATAGGAACAGCACAAGGACTAAGAGATTCGCGTATATAACCTTTGTCGAGCAGCTCTGTGCTTGGCGCATAATCTCCTTCGTCTCCTCTGGATTGAGTGCGGTATGGTGCGCGGTTGGGTAGCGATGCACCGGGAATTAAGTCAATTTGATGCTCAATCCCTCGAATAGGTGGTAATCCGGTGCTTGCGTCTTGTGGGAAGGCGTCGGCGAACTCTGCAAAATGTTAGTGACAGCGAGGGGCAAAGAAGGAAAACCGTCCTCGAATGAAAATAATGCCTCTTTGCACACAAAAGCATAGCAAACAGATTTGCTAGAATCTAGCTCATCAATATCAGATTTGGTGGCAAATAAACATGCACTTTTCAGTTTAATTTCAGAAGCAACATTAGATGGTTTATTATTAGGCTTCATTTGTTGCTCAAATTCTTTTGCCACAATCTGATTTTCACTCTTATTTTCTCCTGTTTTGCTTTATTAGCTCTATTAATATCATCTTTCAAAATGGAATCGGAGTCATAGGAAGCAAAGTAATATTTTATCCTTGTGAACAAGAGTATCTGATTGTTTCTACCATGGTGTACGAATTTTTATCAAATTGCCATGGTCTACCAAGTAATAAGGAACATGCTTGCATAGGTACCACATCACAATCAACATAATCAGCATATGTAGAGATACTAAAATGCACACAGACGATGCGTGTTACCTTAACCTTGCAGCTGTTGTTGAACCATTGGATGTAGTAAGGATGTGGATGTGGTCTTGTGGTGAGAAAGCTTCTCCACCATATCCATGCTAGCCAAGTTGTTGCAGCTCCCTCCATCTATGATGGCCTTGAATAGAGCGTTCCTTCACAACTCCTTTGTATGGAACAAGTTATGCCTCTGATTTTGCTCAGCTTGTGTAACCTGCACACTCAAAACACGTTGAGCAACTAAACATTCATACTGTCGGCATCTTGACAGCCATGTATTGCGTCTCAAGATCAGAATCATCTCCACCGTGTTCTTCATGTGTAATAAGAGCCAAAGTCTCTTCATCATAGTCACTAGCGGACTCATACCCACCATCCTCGGTAGCAATCATCACTGCGCTGAGATTGGCATTCTCTCATAAAATGTCCTCTTCCCTTACATGACGACAAATAATATCACTTGTGTGCCCTGTTGGCGCCATGGAAGAAGAAGAGCTACTGTGTAAGCCCGATGGGTGTGCTCTTGGCAGATAGTGGTGGTTGTGCACTGCTTTCTTGTATCACGGTTGGAGGTGGCAGCCGGCGGAGGTGCGGTGTAGTAGAGCGTGTGGAAGTAGATGATGCGTGGTGTCCATGATGAAGGTCGACCTGCGAGAAAAGTTAGTCGCGCCAGCACTGTCGATCCTGCACTTCACGTTCAGCTTTACAAGCAAGATGGAATAATCGGTGATATTATTATAATCCTTGTAGTCTAGAATGGTCTGAATCTCTCTATTTAATCCACCCGAAAGCGTGCAAGCATAGCTTCATTCTCCTCAACAATACCACATCTAATCAAGCCGGTTTGTAATTCACGATAATATTCTTCTACGAATTTTTCCTTGTCTTAAGCGCTGCAATTTTTGAAGTAATTCACGCTGATAATATGGTGGAACCTTGATCGCATAGCAGTTTTCAAAGCAGCCCAAGTAGCTGGAGCAGGATATAATCTACAATGTTGGACCACCAAACACATGCAAAGCTAGTGAAAGCACAAACAGCGGCGAGAACACGTCTCTCCTCGGGATATTGTAAACATGTAAATCGTTGTTCAGTTTCTAACTCCCAAGTAAGATATATATCAGGAACATATCTACCTTCAAATGGTGGAATATTCAATTTCAGTTTAGGGAGATGGTCATGATCTCGTACTGAAGGGAGCGAACATTGCCATTGTTTGCATGTGGGCGACCTGGTGGTTGTGGTCTTGGTGGTTGCGCGTAGTTCGATGTTGATCAACCTCATCCTCGTAAGCTCTCACATAATCATCCTCCCCGCCTTGCAGCAGAGGAGCCACGAAGTATCAACAATGCACCGGCAGCTTGGCGGTGAAGAGGGACACGGGAAGCTCGGCGGAGGGCTGTTTCGCGATGTGGAGGTAGTCCTTGTTGTTGTAGAGTGCGTTAGGTGCATGCGGTGGTGGTGGTGGTAGGCAGCGAGCAATTCATTAAACTTGTTATCGAGCTTTGTTTGAATGCCTTCTCAATGCCATCTATCTTCTCCATGGCCTCTTCAAATCTATTTAGCACATCTTCCACCTGCCCACTCATCATTTGTTGAAACTTATCATGTAGCGCTTTGTTTGTCATGTTCTCCCGGTCGATCCGTCGACTTGTGATCCTGCCATGGTTAGCGACAATAGAAACACACAAGAATATGATTGACGGACTACTAGGAAGTGGTGGTGGTGTGGTGGGCGATCAAAAATCCGTCAAGCAAATCTCAAATTCTTACAGTTCTTACCCGGCGGCGGTGATCGGCAACCGATGTAGTCAAAACTCTCAAAGCTTGGATAGGCGATTACCGGGGAGAGTCAAGCATACGATGTAGATGTATGAGGAGCTGGGAAGGCTTATAATATGGTAGCAAAAATTCGGCAATAATCAATTCGAGAGATGCAAAGTTGAATAAGCGCTCAACTTGACAGTCTTGTCTTTGGTCTAGGCTGAACCGTGCTAGAGGCGAGCCTAGAACACTAACAAAATCACGGCGCTGCTGAAACAACGGAAAAACACACACTGGAATTTTTTTTGCTCTTTTTTTTTTTACTTGCTTTTTTTTTCTGCTGCTCTTTTTTTTTTTGCGAAAAATCACTATAATGGCGAGTGTCTCAAAACTCTTCCAGGTCAAGCCAGCGGATGGGCATGAAATTTTTTTAGCCCAAAAAAAATTTTTTTTGATTGCCGGACCCAAAAGCTGAAGCAGGTCAAAAAACTTTCTATATTGGTGTCTCAATCCACTTAGAAACACCTAAAAATAGGATAGCGAAATTTTTTTTGACAAATGCGTTTTGGAAAATTTTGGGCGTAAGCGGAGGTGGTTTCGGACTCTTTTTTTCGAAACCTACTCGGCAAGGAAACACGAATCGGAAACTAGATGGATCTGAAAACAACCCTAATATGCAAGAACTTCGGATTGGTGGTGGATATATGGTGGTGGATATATGGCAGCGGTGGTGGTATATGGTAGCGGTGGTGGTATATGGATCTGGTTGGTGGTGGTATATGGATCGGATTGAGGCGGTGGCGGACAAGCAATGGTGGTAGATGGCAAAGCGATGATGATGGTGCGGCGTGGCGTGACAACTTATGACGAACTTCGAAACTCTAAAGACTAGACTCTAAGACCGACAACGTGACACGGCGATGCAACATAAATTCAACAAAGCAAAAACCTAAAAAGATTATGCAAAGGCTCAGATTGGTTGGATATGATGAACTAACCATAATTTTTTTGTGGCTTTTTCGTGGACAATAGGTATGAAGAACAGACTCGATCTAAACTACGAAAAAGCTGGAAAATCTCACGAGCAACACGGAAATCGATACCACTTGATAGAGGCAAAGGTGTCCGTCTTTCGATGAGATGTGGTTTTCGCTTTGGAGGAAATCGACTTTGCGATCCGACTACTGAGCGTCTTGAGGCGTCGCGCCTTGTCGCTAAACCAACTCCGAGAGGTTATTGACCTGCAGAACACGATCAACGACCACGAGTGCATTTCCTGCGAGCAAGCGAAGAACAAGCAAGAAAGCTGTGATTGCAATCTGGATATTGCGAATATAAGATGAAAGCTTTATTGATCAAGGTGGGGTTACTGTGGCGCCTTTATGCAGTCGTGGAACACAAGCGAAATCTGTGAAGTTGCAGCTATGGCGAACTTTTAATCTAAACAAAACCCAAGGTCTAAGCGGTGCCCTAAGGGCTGTATATATGGAGGAAGAGGGAATTTCGTGGCCCTTGGTGGAGGGTCGAAATCAACCCTAACTCTTGTTTCCCACACATCGGACTCTAAAACAGCCTATACTTAAGTATTTCGAAATTACATGGGCCTGGCCCAATAATAAGGTGTGTGAGCACCTAGAATAGCCTATGGACGAATATTATGAAGTGGCATCTTGTATATTTCGTCCAAGGCCTCATGCACTCATTAGGGTGGCTTCAAAGTCCTGGAATCATCACTTGTAACTCCGTTCTTGTTCCCCTTGCGCATGCCAACATCTCCATGCTTGAACTTGCTCCAAGGTTCATCTTTCTTGTCCATGGTAGGCCCTTCATTTGTAAGCAAAACAAATGTATCCAATTTAAGCAGCATCATATTCTCATGAACATTGGAATCGTTACCAAAAGCGAAAGTACACGATAATTCAATTGTCGTCTTGTGAGCTCTAGTAATTGGTCCGATATGTATAGCAGCAGGGGCTGTGGGTGTAACAATGGTATTGATGTCCTCATCATCTTATATTAGCAATATCAGATTGCAATCTCGGTTTCTTGCTTGTTCTTCGTTTGCGCTTGAAGCAGACCCTCGTGGTCGGAGTTGATGCGATGCTCGGCGTGGTGATAACCTCTCGGAGTTGGTTTAGCGATTGCTAAGGCGCGGCGATCCTCGCTTGCGTTCGTAGTCGGATCGTCAAAGTCGACTTCCTCCAAAGCGAAAACGAACATCTCATCGAAAGACGGGACACCTTAGCCTCTATCACCATGGTAGAAACAATCAGTATACTCTTGTTGGAGATAAGGGTAGAAAACATGTTGTCTTTGCACCTGGAGATCTTGTTTGGTTACATTTGCGTGAGATAGGTTTCCTAATTTGCGCAAATCAAAGCTAATACCACGTCTTGATGGTCCATTTAAGGTGTTAGAAAATAAATGATAATGCATATAAACTTGAGCTGCTGCAGATTTTGGGGTTAGTCCGCTTTTAACATTGCAGATTTGAAGCCTTATTTGGGTGAGGAATATGAGCTTCCGTCGAGGCGACTTCATTTCAAGAAGGGAGGATGATGAGGACATCAATACCATTGTTACACCCAGCCCCTCTTGCTACATATCTTGGACCAATTACTAGAGCTCGCATGCGCCAATTAAATTATCAGGTACTTTCGTTTCTTGGTAATGATTCTAATGTTCATGAGAATATGATGCTGCCTAAATTGGATACATTTGTTTTGCTTACAAATGAAGCCCTAGCTTGGAGAAGGATGGACATTGGAGCAAGAACAAGCATGGAGATAATGCCATCGCAAAGGAACAAACGGAGTTACAAGTGATGATTTCAGGACTTTGAAGCCACCATAATAGGTGCATGAAGCCTTGGACGAAATATACAAGGCGCTACTTCATAAATGTAGTCGAGGCTATTCTAGGTGCTTTCGTCACCTTATTAGTGAGCCAGGCCCATGTAATTTCGAAATACTTAAGTATAGTCTGTTTTTAGAGTCCGTATGTGTGGGGAAACAAGAGTTAGGGTTGATTTGGACCCCTCACCAAGGGCCACGAAATTCCCCCTCTTCCTCCATATATACAGCCCTTAGGGCACCGTTTGAACCTTAGGTTTTGTTTAGATTAAAGTTAGCCATAGCTGCAACCGCGTGCCGTTTGTGTTCAGCGACCGGACAAAGCGTCAGGAACCCCCTTGATCAATAAAGCTTTCATCTTATATTCGCAATATCCAGATTGCAATCTCAGTTTCTTGCTTGTTCTTCGTTTGCTTTCGAGAAACAGACCCTCGTGGTCAGGTTGATGCGTGCTTTCCGGCGTGGTCAATAACCTCTCGGAGTTGGTTTAGCGATTGCTAAGCGCGGCGTCCTCACCTCGCGTTAAATGGTCGGATCGTCAAAGTCGACTTCCTCCCAGCGAAACCCACATCTCATCGAAGGCAGGACACCTTTGCCTCTATCGGAATATCGGACTTAGGTAGTAGCCATGTCTCGAGTGGATCATATGCGATATCAATAAGGAAAGAGGTCACCTCGTTCTCGAGAGCTCTAGGTCTAGCTCGTGTCATGGGTCCTCTTGGCTCTTGATGAGACGGTTGTAGGTCCATGGGGATGATCGTGGGATGCTCCGCATCATGTTGCTCTTGGCGTGGAGGAAGACCATGATCAACTTGCTCTTGTTGAACTTGAGGTTGAAGTGGAGCTTGACGAGCTTGTGGAGGAGCTTGAGGAACTTGACGTTGTCCATGAGTGGTAGTTCCTCTCTTGGATTTCTTCTCGAAGGGCTTCCTCTTGATTGCGCCGTTCGCGATTGCGGTTGGCGAAAGCTCTACTTGATTCTTGAAGGGCTCGTTGCGCCTCAAGAGCTTGCGCTTCACATTGTTGTTGTTGAAGACGTTGAGCCTTGGCGTCTTGTTAAATCTTGGTGTGAAGCCTTTCGTTCTTCCTCTTGGCGCGTAGTCGTTGTCGTTCTCGAGCTTGAGCAAAGCGTCTTGGTTTGATTGAGGACGAGGACTTGCTCATCAACTTGCTCTTGTGAATGCTTGTCATGTAGCGGGTTGCGAGATGCGTGGCGGTCTTGGCGTGCGGCCTGACGAAGAGTGTTGAAGTAGGTGTGCTTGAGTCGTAGAAGGTGTAAATCGGATTGTCGACTCGGCAACCGTCTTGATGATGAAGAAGTGGAATGATGCGGTTTCTCATCAAAGCGCGGATCTCGTCCATTCTTGCATCATTCTCTTGCTTGTGGCGTCGAACTTGTTGTCAGTAGTCTCTTGTGCGTTGCTCGGGAATGCATAAAGTCGATTGGCGAGATTGTCGATCTGATCGCTCATTGCTTGTTGTTCTTGGTGCAATGCTCCTTGTGCACCAAGAGGTGGTTCTTGGTGACGTATGATGACATGTAAATCGTCTTGTTCGATGAAGAGTGGGTTGGTAGAAGTACTTGGCCTATCCATCATTCCAAGCAAATGTGAGTGGTAGAAGGAAGAACTTATACCAATGTACCTTTGACCGATGTTGATGATGAATCAAGTTCACATAAATCACGGACAATGAAATAGCACTATTGGTACCAATCCTTGTCGGTTCTCACACCTACACAAATAAAAAGCTTATGGTGGAGCTTGGTGAGGATGGTGGCACAAAATTTGATGCAATTGTAAGTGGCGTCAATAATGTTGGAGAAAGGTACACAAATTTGCAAATGCAACAAGTAGACCAAGCAACCAGTGGTACTGAAAACACACATAAATAGATAAGTGGGATTGTGCAAACCAAAAGTGAGCCAAAATGTGGAATTCACGAAAATGCTCTTGTTGCACAATACTAGAGGCAGCTAACGCGATTGCACAATAGGCGTCTGAACTTGTGCACAACCTACTATGCAAAAATGCAACTATCTCTATTCCACGTATGCTATGTGTATGGTATTTCGGTGCTATGTCCAAGATGATCCAATATGACAATCTTAATGTAGTATGATGCTATGGTTCTTGCTCATAAGCTCTTTGCTTATCTTTCCTCTTCTTAAAAGCTTGTGTGGCTCTTTCACTTTTGAGCTCTTTTCTCTTGCAAAACTTCACGAACCAAGATAGCAATTGTGTATGCTATGACAACTTTGTGACACAAATGGATCCCAAGATATACTGCGGTGGTATGGTATGTATGCTATGGAGTATGATCACTAATTTGCACAAGTCACGTTAAGCAATACTCAATGGCGGTCTCGATGGGTAGCTACATAAAAATAAGGCCATGTGGGTATCAATGCAATTGCAGGGTATGACAAATATGTAAATCGAAGTTACGAGTCCTTGGCGATGATGAGTCCTTAGGGAAGATGGCGGTGGTGATGTTGACGTCGAACCGTACCTATATAAGCGAAACACAATAGGACACGGAACCACAACTCAAATTCTCAAAGACCAAAAGAAACAATGGTGGAAGCGGAAAGTGGTGGTGGATGGGGATGTCAATAGCTTCTCAACGAGCTAAAAAACCTTGAAAATCGGACTTCGGATGTGGAAGTATCTCTGAAAATGGTGAAACTCAGAATGCTGAAATTGGCTTGGCGGTAGTACCGCTTCGGACGAGAGGTTATACCGCTCGGTACTCAAGCGCTAATACCGCTTCGGAGCGGTTGTCT
>JAHIAM010002781.1:0-34388 GCA_021605205.1 Aegilops longissima
AAAGACTACCTCTCATGGGCATTGAAGGTTGACAAAATCTTCCGCTTGCACAACTACGATGAAGCGAAGAAAATCGCTATGGCATCACTTGAGTTCCAAGATTATGTGCTCATATGGTGGGAACAAATCATTGAGCGACGACAAGCAAGAGGTGAACCCCAATCACCACTTGGGCTCAAATGAAGGATGTCATGCGAGCACGCTTTGTGCCAACCTACTACAACCGCGACCTCTTCAAGAAACTCCAACTACTCAAGCAAGGAACAAAGAGCGTTGAAGAATACTACAAGGAGATGGAGATAGCCATGATTCGAGCCAATGTCAAGGAAGATGATGAGCAACTATGGCACGTTTCTTGAATGGACTCAATCATCCCATCAAGAAGATCGCCGACTTCCAACCATACTCAACCCTCATTGAGCTCGTGCATCAAGCTACAAAGGCGAACGCCAAGTGCAAGATGACTTCAACACGCCAAGTACTCATCCAAGACCACGGCTTCCCCAACAATCAAGCTTCAACGACTCCTCCAACATCTACACGAACCAAGCTTCCTTCAAGAAAGCGACGACAAGTCAAGTTACAAGAAGACATCGACAAGTTCAAGTCGTCCTCCTCCTACTACAAGCAACCTCAAGCCGCGTGCTTCATCCTCTACTCCAACCGATGAGACCATCAAGACAAGCTCCTTCAAGTGTTTCACTTGCGGCGGCCGAGGCCACAAGTCATCTGAATGCACCAACAAGCGCACCATGATCCTCAACGACGATGGCACATATGACTCTATGAGTGAAGAGGAAATGGAAGCCCTTGAGCAAGTGGCCATGCACCGCAAGTGAATGAAGATGAAGATGATCAAGTCTTTGTGATGAGGATTCGAGCCCGCTCTCGTTGTCTCCAAGGTCTTGACTCTTCAACATCAACAAGAAGAAGAACAACGATGCCACATCTTCCACACAAAAGCCGCATCAATGGACGGTCCATCAAGGTCATCATCGATGGAGGTAGTTGCCACAACTTGGCAAGTGAAGAACTATGCTCCAAGCTACAATTGGTCAAGAGGAAGCACCCACACCCCTACAAGGTTCAATGGCTAAGGACTCCAAGCACTATACGAGTCGAGCATACGGTCCAAGTCTCCTTCAAAATTGGTGCTTATGAAGACACTTTGGAGTGTGATGTGGTCCCAATGACCGCTTGCCACCTCCTTCTTGGTCGACCATGGCAATTCGACCGTGGTGTCATCCACAATGGGCGAACCAATCACTATAGCTTCAAGATGAAAGGGAAGGAGTATGTGCTACGACCTATGTCTCCTAGTCACGTGATAGCCGACAAGCAAGCCACACATCATAGAGAAAGAGAGAAAGTGATCCACCCAAAAGTGAGTGAGAGCCACAAGCCAAATTTGAGAGACTCTTCGCTAGAGAAAAACCTCATTCTATTTGCCACCAAAAGTGAGATGAGAGAAGTGTGTGAGCACTCATCGAGTGTGATGCACTTTGTCCTTGTGTGCAAGGATGGAGAACCAAAACTAACACCATTCACGAGCTACCTTTGGTGTTTCAATCTCTTTGCAGGAATTTCAAGATGTTTTCCCGATGAGCTACCTCCGGTCTACCTCCTCTTTGAGGCATTGAGCATCGAATCGACCTCATCCCGAGCGCCGCTACCAAACAAAGCTCCATACCGAGTCAATCCGAAGAAACCAAGGAGATTCAACGGCAAGTACAACAACTCATCGACAACGGTCATGTACGTGAAAGCCTAAGCCCTTGTGCCGTTCCGGTTATTCTTGTGCCTAAGCCCGATGGAAGTTTCCGCTTGTGTTCGATTGTAGACCTATCAATGCTATTACTGTTCGATATAGGCATCCCATTCCTCGCTTAGATGACATGCTTGATGAACTTAGTGGAGCCAACTTTTCTCAAAATTGATCTTAAAAGTGGCTATTATCAAATACGCATACAAGAGGGTGATGAATGGAAAACTGCTTTCAAAACCAAATTTGGTTTATATGAGTGGTTAGTGATGCCTATGGGTCTTTCGGAAGCTCCCGGTACTTTTGTGCGTCTTATGCATCATGTGCTTCGTCCTTATATTGGAGTCTTTGTTGTGGTTTACTTTGATGATATTCTTGTGTTTAGCAAAACCATGAAAGAGCATATTAACCATGTTAAATCTGTGTTGCAAACTCTTCGCAAGGAAAGTCTTTATGCAAACTTGAAAAAATGCACTTTTGGCGTTGACAAAGTGGTTTTCTTGGGATTTGTTGTCTCTTCAAAAGGTGTTCATGTTGATGAAACTAAAATTGAAGCAATTAAAACTTGGCCCCAACCAACCAATTTGCAACAAGTGCGAAGTTTTCTTGGTCTTGCGGGTTTCTATGTCGCTTTGTGAAAGATTTTAGCACAATTGCCGCTCCTTTGCATGCTTTGAGCAAGAAGAATACTCCCTTTGTTTGGGGAACTTTGCAATCAACCGCTTTTGATGAGCTCAAGTCTTTGCTTACTCATGCTCCGATTCTTGCTTTGCCCAATTTTGACAAAACTTTTGAGGTTCATTGTGATGCAAGTGGTACCGGAATTGGCGGAGTTTTAATGCAAGAAAAACGAGCCATTGCTTATTTTAGTGAAAAACTCTCCGGTGCTCAACTTAATTATCCCATCTATGACAAAGAATTGTATGCTTTAGTGCATGTGCTACATGTTTGGGAACATTACCTTAGACCGCATGAGTTTGTCATCCATACCGATCATGAAATGCTTAAGTACCTCAAAGGTCAAACTAAATTGAACAAGCGTCATGCCAAATGGAGTGAATTCATTGAATCTTTTCCTTATGTGATCAAGTACATTAAGGGTAAAGAAAATGTAGTTTTGACGCGCTTTCACGCATAAACATGCTTGTCACTCAACTTGAGTTGAATGTTATTGGTTTTGAGCATATAAAAGACTTGTATGAGCATGATCCATCTTTTGCTTCTCCTTATGCTAAGTGTTTGACGATACGCCTTGGGAACAATATTACATCAAGGATGGTTACCTTATGAGAGCTAACAAACTTTGCATTCCGAGTCTTCTCTTCGTTTGCTCCTTTTGCAAGAGGCTCATGGAGGCGGCCTCATGGGACACTTTGGACGCGACAAGACATTCGCCGACTCTCCAACAACTACTTTTGGCCCAAGATGTTCATGACGCCTCACGCTTCACCAACCGTTGCTACACATGTCGCAAAGCTATGTCTAAAGCTCAATCTCATGGTCTTTACATGCCTCTTCCTATTCCATATCAACCATGGGAAGACATTAGTATGGATTTTGTACTTGGTTTGCCTAGGACTCAAAATGGCAAGGATTCCGTCTTTGTTGTTGTGGATAGATTTTCTAAAATGGCACATTTCATTCCTTGCAACAAGATAGACGATGCTTCACATGTTGCAAATCTCTTTTGTAGGGAAATCTTGTGACTCCATGGCGTACCAAAGACAATCGTCTCCGATCGTGACGTCAAGTTCTTGAGTTACTTTTGAAGACCCTATGTGCCAAGCTCGAATCAAGCTCTTGTTCTCCTCAGATACCATCCTCAAACCGACGGCCAAACGGAGGTGACGAACCGCACACTATCCACTCTACTTCGTGTCTTGATCAAGAAGAACATCAAGGAGTGGGAAGCATGTCTACCCATCGCCGAGTACGCCTACAATCGTGCAAGACATTCAACTACCGGCAAGTCCCCCTTCGAGGTCGTCTACGGTTTCAACCCGTTGTCCCCATTGGACATTCTACCACTTCCTCTCCAAGAGCGCACCAACATGGATGCAAGTGAACGAGCAAGCTACATCAAGAAGATGCACGAAGATACAAGGCACACCATCGAGCGCCAAGTACAACGCCAAGCAAACAAGCTCAACGCCAACAAGCAACCCATCGTCTTCAACATTGGTGATCTAGTGTGGCTACACCTTCGCAAGGACCGCTTCCCCAAAGAACGCAAGTCCAAACTTCTCCCTCGAGCCGATGGACCTTTCAAGGTACTAGCACGCTACAACGACAACGCTTACAAGATCGACATACCTCGCGACAAGTACAACGTGAGCGACATCTTCAACGTCAAGGACCTCGCACCTTTCCATGGAGATGAAGCTTTTGATCCGAGGTCGGATCTCTCCCAAGGGGGAGATGATGCGGAGCATCCCACGATCATCCCCATGCATCCACAACCGTCTCATCAAGAGCCAAGAGGACCCATGACTAGAGCACGAGCTCGAGCTCTCGAGACCGAGGTGACTTCTCTCCTTAGTGAAATATCATATGACCCTCTCGAGACATGGCTACTACCTCAATCTGGAATGTTGTGCATGCTTAGGTACCAAGGAACCAACCTAGGAGAAGCTGCAGCCCAAGATGTACACCAAGAGCAAGAGGAGGAGTTGCAGAGTCAGAGGAAGCGGTACTACCGCTCAAGCCAAGCAGTACTACCGCCCAATGAGCAGTACTACCGCTCAAGCCAAGCGGTACTACCACTGAGCCGAGCCAAGCGGTACTACCGCTCTCCATCCGCCTACTTCCGCAAAACCCGACACACTCCAGAATCGAGCGGCGTCAGGCGGTACTACCTCACCACCAAGCGGTACTATCGCTGAAAGCGGTACTACCGCCAAGCACGGCAGATTACTACCGCCCACTGCGTGCAGCGTTTCGGGCCGAGGCCCATGTACTCGTTTCGCCCCCAACTTACCCCTTGGAGGTCCTAGACTATAAATAGACCTTCCCCTCATCCTTTCTAGGGTTAGCTTTGGATTTGCTCATATTTCGGTGTGAGAGCCTTTGCTCATCCACTTGGCTACTTCTCCTTTCGAGATCAGGACCTCTACGGAGAAGATCCCCCAAGCGGATTCAAGACCCCCTCTTAGGGTGGACCCATCAAGACCTCCTCTCGGAGAAGAACGGCTACCCTTGTATCTTTCCTTTGTTGATCTCGGATCTTGTATCCCTTTATGCATTCGATAATCTAGCACTTGTGTGATCGTTTTCTTGTCGGTTGAGTGACTTCTCCCTCGTTTTCCCCGTGTTTTCCGTCTCATTCTTCGTGTTCCTCGTAGGGATTCTCTCCAAGCGTGAAAGATCGTCCACATAGGGTTTCGCCCTACATCAAATACACATAGGAGTAGCATAATGGTGAATCATGGGTAGATGCAAGCAAGGGTCACAAGTGCATGGCAAAGGCATAGAAGCAACCATACCATGCAAAGTGAACACGGTAAAATGAGCATAAGGTGGCAAGTGGTAAATAGCCCATAGCCGTGTGAGAGCCAAGTAGAAGAGATGCGCGTAGTCCTTGCGCAAAAGGAATGGTGGGAATGAAAGTCCACGTGATCCCAAGTCATCGTTGCTCTCAAGAGCTCGTTTCAGTCAACTCATGGGATTGAGAAGTTGGCGAGTATCGTGAGTACCTACACAAAACAAAGACAAAGGGAAAATTGTGTGTGCATGGTAGATGTACACATCATCCATCATGATGCGCGTGCATGTGTTGGTTAGCACAAAATAGCCAATGCTCAAATAAATGAGATGCGTGATATAGAAACATGTCATCCATCATGATAGGTTTGTTGTTATGTATAGCATAATGGAGACTCAAATTGTGTAATGCATCATGGGAAATATCTAGAGCGTTGCTATTCATGGAATGCATATGATGCACGCAATTATGGGAATCATGCAAAGTTTGGAATGTATCAAAATCTCCTAATATATATGAGGAAACTATGGGGGTCTCCTCATGAGCTTGAGTAGCAACATCACATGGACAATATTGACAACATCCAAAACTATGCATATTTGGATCAATGTGATCAGGGCATGACATAGTAGATGAATTGCGCAAATCATGTAAAGGAAGCATGGCAATATCATCACATGAAAAACAAAAGCCAATGACCATCATCTCGTCATCTATGCCATAAGTGCAAATGGGATTGATTTTAATGGGGCATGCATAGTTACTATGTTGAGATTGTAAAGATGCAATATGGGAGATCTCACTCATAGTATATGACAAGTTCAATGGATTGTCAAACATGAAGTGACCAATAGAATTTTCACAAGATATTCTATGGAACATAGCATCACAACTAGGGAACTCAACATGCTCATCATCATATTCATCGTAAATAGGTAAGTCAAGGCATGAAGAAGTCTCACTAGCATGAAGCATGGGAATAGGAGGATCGACATCATGCAAGCAATCATTGTCAAGATAGTCCACTAGTGGGACAAGAGAAGCACCATCACCTATGTTACCGTTGGAGCGTCGCTCATGTGTTGTAGGTGAGGTGTTGAAGATCCACTCGTTGTCATTTTCATCTTGATGGAACCATGTGGGGGGTGCATCATCGTCCACCATGGCCATCGTTTTTCCCATTGTAGGGATGGACTCGTCGAGGATAGGCGTGTCGTCATGTAGGAGACCGAGCACCCAAGAAGAAAACACACTCGGAGTAGAGGGTAAGTCGTTAGAAATCATAGTGGCCTCACATGCCGTGTCAACTACCTCACTCACTAAGTGTTGTGGCTCACTCACTCCCAATATGATGCTCTCACTCATATGGTTGGTGGAGTCACTCAAATGGCGCTCAACCTCACATAGGATGTGTGGCATGCTCTCATGTGTGGGGCTAGTGGTGGTCACACTCATCCTCTCATAGCAAATGCTCTCAATGTCACGTATGGTGGAGTCACTCATCTCTCTCATGGGGTGGTGGCTCTCCTCACATGGCACTTGGGGCATCTCATGATATGTGGGTGTCGGAGAGATGTTGGTGCAAATGTCTCCATGCGCGGTCGCGTAGCTTGACTCGGAGTATGAGTCCAATATGGGCGTCGTCTTCATGTTGTTGAAGAGGTTCGCGCTCGTCGCCGTAGTCGAAGGGGATGGCCCTTGCTCGACCGTCTTCTCGCCGTCTTGGTGTTGGAGGCCGATATGATGTGGCACCTCATAGCTCGTCTCCATGACCGAAGGGAATTTCCCATGCTCGGCCATCTTCCTTGGGGGGCTTCCGAAGATGGAAGTGTCACCCTCGCATGTAGGTAGTCGCCTTGGACTTGATGAAGTCGATGTAGGCGTACACGTGGGAAGTAGGCGAAGATGCCGTACATCCAAAGGCGAAGATGCCTTGATAGCACTTGGCGAAGATGCCGAAGTGGTTGTTGTAGTCGTAGCGCCGTCTTGGTGGTGGTCGTCTCGCGGTCTTCTTTTGTGCTCATGAAGCTTGGACTTGGCGTGAAGTAGGGCTTGTTGGGACTTGTGCACTTGCGCTTGTGGAGCATCTTCATGATGATGATGTCGTTGTCGTGCTTGAGCTCGAAGTAGATGTCGTTCGTCGTCGTCGTGCACATGATGCTTGGAGGTGACTTGCCCTTCATGACGATGTGGATCACTAACGTGATGGTGGTCGCCATGGACATGTGGACGACTTGCGCTTGCATCGTTTGGGCGCTCTGAAGACTTGTGTCTTGAATGTCGCCGTCTTGAAGATGATGAAGAGGAAGTAGACTTGAGCAAGGTCCGAATCTCCTCCATCCTTGCATCTTGCTCCTCTTTATGTGCGGCAAGCTTCTTGTCGATGTAGTCCCTTCTCCTTGCTTCGGAGTGAAGAATGTCGATGGAGATGTTCTCGATGAGCTCTCGCAATCTTGATTGTGCGCCTTGCACTTGTCGTTGTAGATCGAAGATAGACGCTTTGGTGATGTAGTTGTTCACGCCGTCGTTGTTGTCGAAGACCGGAGATGAAATGCCTTGCCTATCCATCACAAGACTCGAGCAAATATGAGTGGGAGAAAGAGAAGAACTTATACCAAATGTACCTTGACCGATGTTGAAAATGGATCAATGATCACTCAATGATGTAACAAGGAAATAGCACAATTGGTACCAATTCTTGTTAGTTTCTCACACCTACACAAATAAGGCTTATGGTGGAGCTCGGTGAGGATAGTGGCACAAAAATTTGATGCAAAATGTTAGCAAGAGTCAATAATGTTGAAAGAGATTCACAAATTCGCAAGAGAAACAAGTAGACCAATAGCAATGAATGGCACACAGAAACACACACACGGATAGATAAATGGGGTCGTGCAACCAAGGAATGAGCTCAAAATGTGGAATCCACCAAAACGCTCGTGTTGCACAACTCAAGAGAGACGCTAGCACAATTGCTTAATAGGCGGATATGACACTTGTGCACAACCTATAAGATGCAAAATGGATAAACTTTCTATCCCAATATGCTATGTATGTATGGTTCCCGGTGTTTCTCAAGATGATCCAAGATGATCGGATATGACAATCTTATATGCAATGTGGTATGATGCTATGGCTATTGCTTACAAGCTTCTTTGCTCTTTCTCTTTTGCTTAAAAGCTTTATTTTGTTTTCTATGGCCACTTTTGCACAATGCACAAACCAAGATAGCAATTGTGTATATGTGGGAACAATCTTTGTGACACAAGAGATGATATGATACCAAAATGATATGGTATGTATGCAATGGGTGGTGTAGATCACTAATGTGCACAAGTAACGTGGCCCGCAATACTCAAGTGGCTAGTCTCGATAGGCAAGTGACATAAAATGGGCTAGGGGTTAACAATGCAATTGCAAGGGGAATATACAATGGTGTCGTCGAGGTTACCGTCCTTCGCGATGATGAGTGGCGGTGTTCTTGAAGTAGATACCAAGATGATGGAGACTCGTCCCTAAGTAGCCGAAACACCTTAGGAAACGGAAAAACCGCTAACTCACAATCTCGAATGACAAATGTCAAATGGTGGTAGCGGAAAGCGGTGGTGGTTATGAAGCTCAATGGGATTATGGAAATGCAATTATGGGTTATGGTGTACATAATGCAGAAGTGGAGGGTAAGATGGTGAACTATACATGGTGTCGAGTTGCAAGCACGGTCCCTAAGTAGCCTAAACACCTTAGGAGACACAACTCTCAACACAAACAAAATTGGGTTAAGTTGGGGGTGGTGGAAGTGTATGGTGGTCAAGCCTATGCGGAATTGGCGGTGGTGGTTGATGAAGAAGCAACCATCCCTAAGTAGGCTAAACACCTTAGGAGACTCAATTACAACTCAAACAACCATGGGAAACAAAATTGGTTAGGTTGCGGAAGTCGGTGGTGGAGTAGCGGAGGATGTGGTGGAAGCCCTAGGCAAACTTGCCAAATTTCACAAACTTTGATGGATTCAAATGATGTTGGTGGTATTTTGTTGGAAGGGAATGTCAATAGCTTCAAAACGAGCTAAAGAACGTCAAAATCGGAGTTCGGATGAATTAGTTATGGGCAAAACAAAAATCAGCGAAGTTGATATCTACAGTAGCGGACGTCCGCTAATGGACGGATGTCCGGTGGCGGACGTCCGTCTGGTCGAAATCCGCTATTTTAGATCGGGCTAGGGGTTCCGTCGTCCGTGGACGACGGACGTCCGGTCATTCGAGGGCTCCGGACGTCCAGTAAAGTGACGATCGTCCGGTGGGTCGGGTCAACGCGAGATGCGAAGTTTCGGACGCGATTTTGGGCGGAATTTTGGGATTTTGGGGTCAAAATTGAGGAGATTTTGTGGATGGAAAGTGGGAAACTTGAGAAATGCTAGATCCACTCGAAACCAAGCAAATCCATGGATCAAAATCAACAAAACTTCATCTAACCAACAAATCACAAAAAAATTTGGGGCTATTTTTGGTGGGGAATTTTCGAATTTGGGGAAGAACACAACAAAATCAAGCTAGAAAACACGGGGTAGGGGCTCCAAAAACGTGATCAACCTTGCTCTGATCCAAGATGATGTAGGGCGGAACCCTATGTGGACGATCTTTCACGTTTGGAGAGGCTCCCTACGAGGAACACGAAGAACGAGCGGAAGAACACGAGGGAAATCACGGGAGAAACACAAGAGAATCACTCAAACCAACAAGATCAATCACACATGTGCTAGATCGATGAACACAAAGGGAGATACATGATTCAAGGTCAACAAAGGACGATACAAACGGTAGCCGTTCTTCTCCGTGAGGAGGTCTTGATGGGGCCACCCAAGAGGGGTCTTGAATCCAAGGTGGATCTTCTCCGAAGAGGGGCGCGGTCTCTCTCGTGGAGTAGATCCGGTATGGATGAAAGCTCTATCTAACAATGAGCTAAATCAACGCTAACCCTAGCTAGGAGGAGGTGGGGAGTATATATATAGTCTATGTCCACGAAGGGTAAGTGAGAGAGAGGATACATGGGCCTCGGGCCCGAACACTGTGCGCAGACAGGTACCGGACGTCCGCTGGGGGCCAGTCGTCCGGTGGCTCGTGGGCGTCTGGACGTCCGTAGTCTCCGGACCGCTAATTCGGCTCGGGTGTTGTGGCACCGGTCGTCCGCTCATGGGAGGTATGGCGATCGTCCGGTGCGGGCGGACGTCCGCTTCGCTTGGGCTGCGTTGGCTGGGTCTTCAGCGCCGATCGTTCGCTAAGGGCCGGACGTCCGCTTCATTGTGAGAGGCGGTCGTCCGGTGTCGTCCGGACGTCCGCTTCAGCTGGAGCTTCTTGGCAGCTCCTTCTCTAGGTCCTTGTACTTGGCGTCCTCGCTAGCTCGTCCATGGTCTTCCTCCTTGTTCTGGTCATGCATAGCACACATATTTGAGGTAGTAACCAAGTCTCACATGTGGAAAGTGAAGGTTCGGAGAGGAGCGAGTTCACCTTGTGTCCAATGGCGATATTCGAGGTCTCGTCATATGTCCACTTGGGGTTTGGAGAGTAGTCGGAGTGTACATGGGGATGAACGTGGGATGCTCCGCATCAAACTTCCATCGGGCTTAGGCACAAGTATAACGGAACGCACAAGGGCTTAGGCTTTCACGTACATGACCGTTGTCGATGAGTTGTTGTACTTGCTGTTGAATCTCCTTGGTTTCTTGGGATTGACTCGGTATGGAGCTTTGTTTGGTAGAGGCGCCCGGGAGAGGTCGATTCGATGCTCAATGCCTCAAAGAGGTGGTAGACCGGAGGTAGCTCATCGGGAAAATATCTTGGAATTCCTACAAAGAGATTTAAACACTAAAGGTAGCTCATGAGAGGTGTTAGTTGTTGGGTCTCCATCCTTGCACACAAGGACAAAGTGCATCACACTAGATGGGTTCTCACACTTCTCTCATCTCACTTTTGGTGGCAAATAGGATGAGGTTTTTTCTCTAGGCTAAGAGGCGCCAAGTTTGGCTTGTGGCTCTCACTCATTTTTGGTGGATCACTTTCTCACTCTTGTCTCTATGATGGGTGGCTTGCTTGTCGGCTATCACTTGACTAGGAGACATAGGTCGTAGCACATATTCCTTCCCTTCCATCTTGAAGCTATAGTGATTGGTGCGCCCGTTGTCGAAGACACCACGGTCGAATTGCCATGGTCGACCAAGAAGGAGGTGGCAAACTGTCATTGGGACCACATCACATTCCAAAGTGTCCTCGTATGCACCAATTTTGAAGGAGACTTGGACCGTATGCTCAACTCATATAGTGCTTAGGAGTCACTTAGCCATTGAACCTTGTATGGAGTGGGTGCTTCCTCTTGACCAATTGAAGCTTGGGGCATAGTTCTTCACTTGTGATAGAGGCAAAGGTGTCCGTCTTTCGATGAGATGTTGGTTTTCGCTTTTGAGGAAGTCGACTTTGACGATCCGACTACGAGCGTCGAGGGCGTCACGCCTTAGCAATCGCTAAACCAACTCCGAGAGGTTATTGACCACACCGAGCACGATCAACTCGACCACGAGGTTCATTTCCTGCGAGCAAGCGAAGAACAAGCAAGAAACTTAGATTGCAATCTGGATATTGCGAATATAAGATGAAAGCTTTATTGATCAAGGTGGGGTTACTGTGGACGCCTTTATGCAGTCGTTGAACACAAGCGGCACGCGAAGTTGCAGCTTTGGCGAACTTTTAATCTAAACAAAACCCAAAGTCTAAACGGTGCCCTAAGGGCTGTATATATGGAGGAAGAGGGGGAATTTCGTGGCCCTTGGTGGAGGGGTCCGAAATCAACCCTATCTCTTGTTTCCCCACACATACGGACTCTAAAAATAGCCTATACTTGTGTATTTCGAAATTACAAGGGCCTGGCCCAATAATAAGGTGACGCAGCACCTAGAATAGACTCGGGACGAAATTTATGAAGGAGCATCTTGTATATTTCGTCCAAGGCTTCATGCACCCATTATGGTGGCTTCAAAGTCCTGAAATCATCACTTGTAACTCCGTTCTTGTTCCCCTTGCGCATGGCATCATCTCCATGCTTGTTCTTGCTCCAATGTCCATCCTTCTCCAAGCTAGGCCCTTCATTTGTAAGCAAAACAAATGTATCCAATTTAGGCAGCATCATATTCTCATGAACATTAGAATCATTACTAAGAAACGAAAGTACCTGATAATTTAATTGGCGTGCGCGAGCTCTAGTAATTGGTCCAGTATATGTAGCAGTAGGGGCTGTGGGTGTAAATGAAGTCGATGTAGGCGTACACGGGAAGTAGGCGAAGATGCCGTACATCCAAAGCGAAGATGCCTTGATAGCACTTGGCGAAGATGCCAAGTGGTTGTTGTAGTAAATAGCGCCGTCTTGGTGGTGGTCGTCTCGCGGTCTTCTTTTGTGCTCATGAAGCTTGGACTTGGCGTGAAGTAGGGCTTGTTGGGACTTGTGCACTTGCGCTTGTGGAGCATCTTCATGATGATGATGTCGTTGTCGTGCTTGAGCTCGAAGTAGATGTCGTTCGTCGTCGTCGTGCACATGATGCTTGGAGGTGACTTGCCCTTCATGACGATGTGGATCACTAACGTGATGGTGGTCGCCATGGACATGTGGACGACTTGCGCTTGCATCGTTTGGGCGCTCCGAAGACTTGTGTCTTGAATGTCGCCGTCTTGAAGATGATGAAGAGGAAGTAGACTTGAGCAAGGTCCGAATCTCCTCCATCCTTGCATCTTGCTCCTCTTTATGTGCGGCAAGCTTCTTGTCGATGTAGTCCCTTCTCCTTGCTTCGGAGTGAAGAATGTCGATGGAGATGTTCTCGATGAGCTCTCGCAATCTTGATTGTGCGCCTTGCACTTGTCGTTGTAGATCAAGATAGACGCTTTGGTGATGTAGTTGTTCACGCCGCCGTTGTTGTCGAAGACCGGAGATGAAATGCCTTGCCTATCCATCACAAGACTCGAGCAAATATGAGTGGGAGAAAGAGAAGAACTTATACCAAATGTACCTTGACCGATGTTGAAAATGGATCAATGATCACTCAATGATGTAACAAGGAAATAGCACAATTGGTACCAATTCTTGTTAGTTTCTCACACCTACACAAATAAGGCTTATGGTGGAGCTCGGTGAGGATAGTGGCACAAAAATTTGATGCAAAATGTTAGCAAGAGTCAATAATGTTGAAAGAGATTCACAAATTCGCAAGAGAAACAAGTAGACCAATAGCAATGAATGGCACATGAAACACACACACGGATAGATAAATGGGGTCGTGCAACCAAGGAATGAGCTCAAAATGTGGAATCCACCAAAACGCTCGTGTTGCACAACTCAAGAGAGACGCTAGCACAATTGCTTAATAGGCGGATATGACACTTGTGCACAACCTATAAGATGCAAAATGGATAAACTTTCTATCCCAATATGCTATGTATGTATGGTTCCCGGTGTTTCTCAAGATGATCCAAGATGATCGGATATGACAATCTTATATGCAATGTGGTATGATGCTATGGCTATTGCTTACAAGCTTCTTTGCTCTTTCTCTTTTGCTTAAAAGCTTTATTTTGTTTTCTATGGCCACTTTTGCACAATGCACAAACCAAGATAGCAATTGTGTATATGTGGGAACAATCTTTGTGACACAAGAGATGATATGATACCAAAATGATATGGTATGTATGCAATGGGTGGTGTAGATCACTAATGTGCACAAATAACGTGGCCCGCAATACTCAAGTGGCTAGTCTCGATAGGCAAGTGACATAAAATGGGCTAGGGGTTAACAATGCAATTGCAAGGGAATATACAATGGTGTCGCCGAGGTTACCGTCCTTAGCGATGATGAGTGGCGGTGTTCTTGAAGTAGATACCAAGATGATGGAGACTCGTCCTAAGTAGTCAAACACCTTAGGAAGCGGAAAACCGCTAACTCACAATCTCGAATGACAAATGTCAAATGGTGGTAGCGGAAAGCGGTGGTGGTTATGAAGCTCAATGGGATTCGGAAATGCAATTATGGGTTATGGTGTACGCAATGCAGAAGTGGAGGGTAAGATGGTGAACTATACATGGTGTCAGAGTTGCAAGCACGGTCCCTAAGTAGCCTAAACACCTTAGGAGACACAACTCTCAACACAAACAAAATTGGGTTAAGTTGGGGGTGGTGGAAGTGTATGGTGGTCAAGCCTATGCGGAATTGGCGGTGGTGGTTGATGAAGAAGCAACCATCCCTAAGTAGGCGAAACACCTTAGGAGACTCGAATTACAACTCAAACAACCATGGGAAACAAAATTGGTTAGGTTGCGGAAGTCGGTGGTGGAGTAGCGGAGGATGTGGTGGAAGCCCTAGGCAAACTTGCCAAATTTCACAAACTTTGATGGATTCAAATGATGTTGGTGGTATTTTTGTTGGAAGGGGAATGTCAATAGCTTCAAAACGAGCTAAAGAACGTCAAAATCGGAGTTCGGATGAATTAGTTATGGGCAAAACAAAAATCAGCCGAAGTTGATATCTACAGGTAGCGGACGTCCGCTAATGGACGGATGTCCG
The DNA here is from genome assembly GCA_021605205.1 of Aegilops longissima. NCBI lineage: Eukaryota > Viridiplantae > Streptophyta > Magnoliopsida > Poales > Poaceae > Aegilops > Aegilops longissima. The sequence continues at coordinate 14,839 of JAHIAM010002781.1, forward strand.
GTGGCCGGACGTCCGGTCTGGTCGGAAATCCGCTATTTTAGATCGGGCTAGGGGTTCCGGTCGTCCGTGGACGACGGACGTCCGTCATTCGAGGGCTCCGGACGTCCGTAAAGTGACGATCGTCCGGTGGGTCGGGTCAACGCGAGATGCGAGTTTCGGGACGCGATTTTGGGCGGAATTTTGGGATTTTGGGGTCAAAATTGAGGAGATTTTGTGGATGGAAAGTGGGGAAACTTGGAGAAATGCTAGATCCACTCGAAACCAAGCAAATCCATGGATCAAAATCAACAAAACTTCATCTAACCAACAAATCACAAAAAAATTTGGGGCTATTTTTGGTGGGGAATTTTCGAATTTGGGGAAGAACACAACAAAATCAAGCTAGAAAACACGGGGTAGGGGCTCCAAAAACGTGATCAACCTTGCTCGATCCAAGATGATGTAGGCGGAACCCTATGTGGACGATCTTTCACGTTTGGAGAGGCTCCCTACGAGGAACACGAAGAACGAGCGGAAGAACACGAGGGAAATCACGGGAGAAACACAAGAGAATCACTCAAACCAACAAGATCAATCACACATGTGCTAGATCGATGAACACAAAGGGAGATACATGATTCAAGGTCAACAAAGGACGATACAAACGGTAGCCGTTCTTCTCCGTGAGGAGGTCTTGATGGGGGCCACCCAAGAGGGGGTCTTGAATCCAAGGTGGATCTTCTCCGAAGAGGGGCCGCGGTCTCTCTCGTGGAGTAGATCCGGTATGGATGAGCGAAGCTCTATCTAACAATGAGCTAAATCAACGCTAACCCTAGCTAGGAGGAGGTGGGGGAGTATATATATATAGTCTATGTCCACGAAGGGGTAAGTGAGAGAGAGGATACATGGGCCTCGGGCCCGAACACTGTGCGCAGACAGGTACCGGACGTCCGCTGGGGGCCAGTCGTCCGGTGGCTCGTGGGCGTCTGGACGTCCGGTAGTCTCCGGACTCCGCTAATTCGGCTCGGGTGTTGTGGCACCGGTCGTCCGCTCGCTGGGAGGTATGGCCAGTCGTCCGGTGCGGGCCGGACGTCCGCTCGCTTGGGCCTGCGTTGGCTGGGTCTTCAGGCGCCGGTCGTTCGCCAAGGGCCGGACGTCCGCTCGCTGTGAGAGGCCGGTCGTCCGGTGTCGTCCGGACGTCCGCTCGCTGGAGCTTCTTCGGCAGCTCCTTCTCTAGGTCCTTGTACTTGGCGTCCTCGCTAGCTCGTCCATGGTCTTCCTCCTTGTTCCTGGTCATGCATAGCACACATATTTGAGGTAGTAACCAAGTCTCACATGTGGAAAGTGAAGGTTCGGAGAGGAGCGAGTTCACCTTGTGTCCAATGGCGTATATTCGAGGTCTCGTCATATGTCCACTTGGGGTTTGGAGAGTAGTCGGAGTGTACATGGGGATGAACGTGGGATGCTCCGCATCAAACTTCCATCGGGCTTAGGCACAAGTATAACGGGAACGGCACAAGGGCTTAGGCTTTCACGTACATGACCGTTGTCGATGAGTTGTTGTACTTGCCGTTGAATCTCCTTGGTTTCTTCGGGATTGACTCGGTATGGAGCTTTGTTTGGTAGAGGCGCTCCGGGGAGAGGTCGATTCGATGCTCAATGCCTCAAAGAGGTGGTAGACCCGGAGGTAGCTCATCGGGGAAAATATCTTGGAATTCCTACAAAAGAGATTTAAACACTAAAGGTAGCTCATGAGAGGTGTTAGTTGTTGGGTCTCCATCCTTGCACACAAGGACAAAGTGCATCACACTAGATGGGTTCTCACACACTTCTCTCATCTCACTTTTGGTGGCAAATAGGATGAGGTTTTTCTCTAGGCTAAGAGGCGCTCAAGTTTGGCTTGTGGCTCTCACTCATTTTTGGTGGATCACTTTCTCACTCTTGTCTCTATGATGGGTGGCTTGCTTGTCGGCTATCACTTGACTAGGAGACATAGGTCGAGCACATATTCCTTCCTTCCATCTTGAAGCTATAGTGATTGGTGCGCCTGTTGTCGAAGACACCACGGTCGAATTGCCATGGTCGACCAAGAAGGAGGTGGCAAACTGTCATTGGGACCACATCACATTCCAAAGTGTCCTCAGATGCACCAATTTTGAAGGAGACTTGGACCGTATGCTCAACTCATATAGTGCCGAGTCACTTAGCCATTGAACCTTGTATGGAGTCGGGTGCTTCCTCTTGACCAATTGAAGCTTGGGGCATAGTTCTTCACTTGTGATAGAGGCAAAGGTGTCCGTCTTTCGATGAGATGTTGGTTTTCGCTTTTGAGGAAGTCGACTTTGACGATCCGACTCTACGAACGTCTTGAGGGCGTCACGCCTTAGCAATCGCTAAACCAACTCCGAGAGGTTATTGACCACACCGAGCACGATCAACCTGACCACGAGGTTACATTTCCTGCGAGCAAGCGAAGAACAAGCAAGAAACTTAGATTGCAATCTGGATATTGCGAATATAAGATGAAAGCTTTATTGATCAAGGTGGGGTTCTGTGGCGCCTTTATGCAGTCGTTGAACACAAGCGAAACGCTGCGAAGTTGCAGCTTTGGCGAACTTTTAATCTAAACAAAACCCAAAGTCTAAACGGTGCCCTAAGGGCTGTATATATGGAGGAAGAGGGGAATTTCGTGGCCCTTGGTGGAGGGTCCAAATCAACCCTATCTCTTGTTTCCCACACATACGGACTCTAAAAATAGCCTATACTTGTGTATTTCGAAATTACAAGGGCCTGGCCCAATAATAAGGTGACGCAGCACCTAGAATAGCCTCGGGACGAAATTTATGAAGTAGCATCTTGTATATTTCGTCCAAGGCTTCATGCACCCATTATGGTGGCTTCAAAGTCCTGAAATCATCACTTGTAACTCCGTTCTTGTTCCCCTTGCGCATGGCATCATCTCCATGCTTGTTCTTGCTCCAATGTCCATCCTTCTCCAAGCTAGGCCCTTCATTTGTAAGCAAAACAAATGTATCCAATTTAGGCAGCATCATATTCTCATGAACATTAGAATCATTACTAAGAAACGAAAGTACGATAATTTAATTGGCGTCTTGTGAGCTCTAGTAATTGGTCCAAGATATGTAGCAGTGAGGGCTGTGGGTGTAACAATGGTATTGATGTCCTCATCATCCTCCCCTTCTTGAAATGAAGTCGTCCTCGATGGAAGCTCATCTTCCTCACCCAAATAAGGCTTCAAATCTGCAATGTTAAAAGTGGGACTAACCCCAAAATCTGCGGGCAGCTCAAGTTTATATGCATTATCATTTATTTTCTCAAACACCTTAAAGGGACCATCAAGACGTGGCAATAGCTTTGATTTGCGCAAATCAGGAAATCTATCCTTACATAAATGTAACCAAACAAGATCTCGGTGCAAACACAACATGTTTTCTACCCTTATCTCCAAGCAAGTTTATATTTAGCATTCATACGCTCAATGTTTTCCTTAGTTAACTCATGCATTTTTAAAATCAATTCAGCACGTTGTTTAGCATCAAAATTAACCTTCTCCGAAGATGGAAGAGGCAACAAATGATGAGGACATCAATACCATTGTTACACCCACAGCCCCTACTGCTACATATACTGGACCAATTACTAGAGCTCGCGCACGCCAATTAAATTATCAGGTACTTTCGTTTCTTGGTAATGATTCTAATGTTCATGAGAATATGATGCTGCCTAAATTGGATACATTTGTTTTGCTTACAAATGAAGGCCCTAGCTTGGAGAAGGATGGACATTGGAGCAAGAACAAGCATGGAGATAATGCCATGCAAGGGGAACAAACGGAGTTACAAGTGATGATTTGAGGACTTTGAAGCCACCATAATGGGTGCATGAAGCCTTGGACGAAATATACAAGATGCTACTTCATACATGTCGTCCGAGGCTATACTAGGTGCTGCGTCACCTTATTAGTGGGCCAGGCCCATGTAATTTCGAAATACTTAAGTATAGGCTGTTTTAGAGTCCGTATGTGTGGGGAAACAAGAGTTAGGGTTGATTTGGACCCTCCACCAAGGGCCACGAAATTCCCCCTCTTCCTCCATATATACAGCCCTTAGGGCACCGTTTAGACCTTGGGTTTTGTTTAGATTAAAAGTTCGCCATAGCTGCAACTTCGCGTGCCGTTTGTGTTCAACGACTGGACAAAGGCGTCACAGAACCCCACCTTGATCAATAAAGCTTTCATCTTATATTCGCAATATCCAGATTGCAATCTCAGTTTCTTGCTTGTTCTTCGTTTGCTCGCAGGAAACAGCCCTCGTGGTCGTTGATCGTGCTCGGCGTGGTCAATAACCCTCGGAAGTTGGTTTTAGCGATTGCTAAGGCGCGACGTCTCGTGACGTTAAGTAGTCGGATCGTCAAGGTCGACTCCCACGAAGCGATAGCCACCATCTCATCGAAACATCGGGACACCTTTGCCTCTATCAAGTGGTATCAGATTTTCAGGTTGCTCGGTGAGATTTTACAGTTTTTCGTAGATTAGATCGAGTCATTCTTCATACCTAAAGTCCACGAAAAAGCCACAAAAAAATTAGGGTTAGTTCATCATATCCGAACCAATCTGAGCCTTTGCATAATCTTTTTAGGGTTTTGCTTTGTTGAATTTGCGGTTGCATCGTCGTGTCTAGTTGCTGGTCTTAGCGTCTAGTCTTTTAGAGTTTGAGTTCGGTCATAAGTTGTCACGCCGCCACCGCACCATCATCATCGCCTCGCCACCTACCATCACCGCTTGAATCCGTATCCATATACCACCACCAATCCGTGTCCATATACCACCACCGATCCATATCCATATACTACCACCGCTACCACCACCGCTGCCATATACCACCACCATATATCCACCACCAATCCGAGTTCCTTGCATATTAGGGTTGTTTTGAGATCCATCTAGTTTCGATTCGTGTTTCCTTGCGGAGTAGGTTTGGAAAAAAAAATAAAGAGGCTGAAACCACCCTCGTTTAGGCCCAAAATTTTCGAAAATGTACTTGTCAAAAAAATTTTGGCTATCCTATTTTAGGTGTTTATAAGCGTATTGAGACGATCGCCGTTATAGAAAGTTTTTTGACCCGTTTCAGTTTTTGGGTCAAGGCATCGAAAAAAAAAAATTGGTCAAAAAATTTCGTGCCCATCTGTCGGTTTGACACAGGAAGAGTTTTGAGACACTTGCCATTATAGTGATTTTTCAAAAAAAAAAAAAAAAAAAAAAAAGCGCATAAAAAAAAAAAAAAGCGCAAAAAAAAAAAATCAGAATGTGCTTTTCCCTTGTTTACGTGCAGCGCCGTGATTTTGTTAGTGTTCTAGGCTCGCGTCTCTAGCACGGTCTAGCCTAGGACCAACCTGAAGACCGTCGTTGGCGTTTATTCAACTTTGCATCTCTCGAATTGATTATTGCTAACCTTTTTGCTACCATATTATAAGCCTTCCCAGCTCCACATACATCTACATCGTGCGTTTGACTCTCCCTGGTAATCGCTCTATCCAAGCTTTGAGAGTTTTGACTACATCGGTTGCCGCTCACCGCTTCTTCTTGGGTAAGAACTGGTAAGAATTTGAGATTTGCTGACGGATTTGTGATCGTCCACCACACCATCACCACCACTTCCTAGTAGTCGTCGAATCATATTCTTGTGTGTTTCTATTGTTGCTAACCATGGCAGGATCACAAGCGAGCGAGACCGACCGGGAGAACATGACAAACAAAGCGCTACATGATAAGTTTCAACAAATGATGAGTGGGCAGGTGGACGATGTGCTAAATAGATTTGAAGAGGCCATGGAGAAGATAGATGGCATTGAGAAGGCGTTGAAACAAAGCTCGATAACAAGTTTAATGAATTGCTCAAGGCGTCTACCACCACCACCACCGGCTGCACCTAACGCACCTCTACTACAACAACACGGACTACCTCCACATCATGAAACAGCCCTCCTTGAGCTTCCGTGTCCCTCTTCACTGGCCAAGCTCTTTGGTGCTGCTGTTGATACTTGTGGCTCCTGCTGCTGCGGTGGGGAGGATGATTATGTGAGAGCTTACGAGGATGAGCTTGATCAACATCGAACTACGTGCAACCACCAGCACCACAACCACCAGGTCGTCCACATGCAAATAATGGCAATGTTGGGCTCCCCTCAGTGCGAGATCATGACCATCTCCCTAAACTGAAATTGAATATTCCACCATTTGAGGGTAGATATGTTCACGATATATATCTTACTTGGGAATTAGAAACTAAACAACGATTTACATGTTTACAATATCACGAGGAGAGGCGTGTTCTGCTGCTGTTTGTGCTTTCACTAGCTTTGCATGTGTTTGGTGGTGCGAACATTGTAGATTATATCCTGTTCCAGCTACTTGGGCTGCTTTGAAAACTGCTATGCGTACTCGTTGGGTTCCACCATATTATCAACGTGAATTACTTCAAAAATTGCAGCGCTTAAGACAAGGAAAAAATTCGGTGAAGAATATTATCAGGAATTACAAACTGGCTTGATTAGATGTGGTATTGTTGAGGAGAATGAAGCTATGCTTGCACGTTTTCGGGTGGATTAAATAGAGATTCAGACCATTCTAGACTACAAGGATTATAATAATATCACTCGATTATTCCATCTTGCTTGTAAAGCTGAGCGTGAAGTGCAGGATCGGCAGGCCTTGGCGCGGACTAACTTTTCTCGCAGGTCGACCTTCATCATGGACACCACGTGCATCATCTACTTCCACACGTTCTACTACACGGCACCTCCGTCGGCTGCCACCTCCAACCGTGATACAAGAAAGCAGGCACAACCACCACTATCTGCCAAGAGTACACTGCTTTGGGCCTACAGAGCTCTTCTTCTTCCATGGCATCAACAGGGCACACAAGTGATATTATTTGTCGTCGTTGTAAGGGAAGAGGACATTTTTGAGAGAATGCCAATCTCAGCGTGTGATGATTGCTACCGAGGATGGTGGGTATGAGTGCGCTAGTGACTATGATGAAGAGACTTTGGCTCTTATTACACATGAAGAACACGGTGGAGATGATTCGATCTGAGGCGCAATACATGGCTCTTGAAGATCTTGACAGGTATGAATGTTTAGTTGCTCAACGTGTTTTGAGTGTGCAGGTTACACAAGCTGAGCAAAATCAGAGGCATAACTTGTTCCATACAAAGGGAGTTGTGAAGGAGCGTTCTATTCAGCGTCATCATAGATGGAGGGAGCTGCAACAACTTGGCTAGCATGGATATGGTGGAAGCTTTCTCTCACCACAAGACCACATCCACATCCTTACTACATCCAATGGTTCAACAACAGCGGCAAGGTTAAGGTAACACGTCTTGTTCGTGTGCATTTTAGTATCTCTACATATGCTGATTATGTTGATTGTGATGTGGTACCTATGCAAGCATGTTCCTTATTACTTGGTAGACCATGGCAATTTGATAAAATTTTGTACACCATGGTAGAAACAATCAGTATACTCTTGTTCACAAGGATAAAAATATTACTTTGCTTCCTATGACTCCTGATTCCATTTTGAAAGATGATATTAATAGAGCTAATAAAGCAAAACAGGAGAAAAATAAGAGTGAAAATCAGATTGTGGCAAAAGAATTTGAGCAACAAATGAAGCCTAATAATAAACCATCTAATGTTGCTTCGAAATTAAACTGAAAAGTGCATGTTTATTTGCCACCAAATCTGATATTGATGAGCTAGATTCTAGCAAATCTGTTTGCTATGCTTTTGTGTGCAAAGAGGCATTATTTTCATTCGAGGGCGTGCCTTCCTCTTTGCCCCTGCTGTCACTAACATTTTGCGGGAGTTCACCGGCGTCTTCCCACAAGGCGTGCACCGGGATTACCACCTATTCGAGGGATTGAGCATCAAATTGACTTAATTCGGTGCATCGCTACCAACCGCGCACCATACCGTACCAATCCGGAGGAGGCGAAGGAGATTATCGTCAAGTCATGAGGAGCTGCTCGACAAAGGTTATATCGCGAATCTCTTAGTCCTTGTGCTGTTCCTATTATACTAGTGCCTAAAAAGGATGGTGCGTCGGCGTATGTGTGTTGATTGTAGAGGCATTAATAATATTACTATTCGTTATTGTCATCCTATTCCTAGGCTAGATGATATGCTTGATGAATTGAGTGGCTCTACAATATTCTCCAACGTTGATTTGCGTAGTGGATACCATCAAATTCGTATGAAATTGGGAGATGAATGGAAAACAGCATTTAAAACTAAGTTTGGATTATATGAGTGGTTAGTCATGCCTTTTGGGTTAACTAATTGATGTAGGGCGAAACCCTACGTGGACGATCTTTCACGCTTGGAGAGAATCCCTACGGGGGAATCACGAAGAACGGCGGAAGAACACGAGGAAAACACGGGAGAAAGAGAGAGATCACTCAACCGACAAGAAAGCGATCACACAAGTGCTAGATTATCAAACACATAGAGTGGCACAAGATTCAAGGACAACAAAGGGTAGGATACAAGGGTAGCCGTTCTTCTCCATGAGGAGGTCTTGATGGGGTCCACCCTAGGAGGGGTCTTGAATCCGCTTGGGGATCTTCTCCGGAGAGGTCCTGATCTCGAAGGAGAAGTAGCCAAGTGGATGAGCAAAGGCTCTCACACGAAATATGAGCAAATCCAAAGCTAACCCTAGAAAGGATGAGGGAAGGTCTATTTATAGTCTAGGACCTCCAAGGGGTAAGTTGAGGCGAAAGCAGTACATGGGCCTCGGCCCTCAAACGCTACACGCAGTGCAGGCGGTAGTACTGTTGCTTCATGGCGGTAGTACCGCTTTCAGTGATGATAATACCGCTTTGTGGTGATAATACCGCTTTCAATGATAATACCGCTTATCTTGATGGTAGTACCGCTCGACGCCTGCTCGATTCCTGGGTGTGTCGGTTTTTGCGGAAGTAGGCGGATGGAGAGCGGTAGTACCGCTTGGCTCCCAGCCGGTAGTACCGCTTGGCTTGAGCGGTAGTACCGCTCCCGCTGGACTCTGCAGTTCTTCCTCTTGATCTTGGTGTCCATCTTGAGCTGTAGCTTCTCCTAGGTTGGTTCCTTGGTACCTAAGCATGCACAACATTCGGATTGAGGTAGTAGCCATGTCTCGAGAGGGTCATATGATATTTCACTAAGGAGAGAAGTCACCTCGGTCTCGAGCTCGGGCTCGTGCTCTCATCATGGGTCCTTTGGAGCTTGGTGAGGCGACGGAAGGTCCATGGGGATGATCGAAGGATGCTCGCATCATCCCCCTTGGGAGAGATCCGACCTCGGATCAAAAGCTTCATCTCCATGGAAAGGTGCGAGGTCCTTGGCGTTGAAGATGTCGCTCACGTTGTACTTGTCGCGAGGTATGTCGATCTTGTAGGCGTTGTCGTTGTAGCGTGCTAGTACCTTGAAAGGTCCATCGGCTCGAGGAGAAGTTTGGACTTGCGTTCTTTGGGGAAGCGGTCCTTGCGAAGGTGTAGCCACACAAGATCACCAATGTTGAAGGCGATGGGTTGCTTGTTGGCATTGAGCTTGTTTGCTTGGCGTTGTACTTGGCGCTCGATGGTGTGCCTTGTATCTTCGTGCATCTTCTTGATGTAGCTTGCTCGTTCACTTGCATCCATGTTGGTGCGCTCTTGGAGAGGAAGTGGTAGAATGTCCAATGGGGACAACGGGTTGAAACCGTGAAGCGACCTCGAAGGGGACTTGCGGTAGTTGAATGTCTTGCACGATTGTAGGCGTACTCGGCGATGGGTAGACATGCTTCCCACTCCTTGATGTTCTTCTTGATCAAGACACGAAGTAGAGTGGATAGTGTGCGGTTCGTCACCTCCGTTTGGCCGTCGGTTTGAGGATGGTATGCGAGGAGAACAAGAGCTTGATTCGAGCTTGGCACATAGGGTCTTCAAAAGTAACTCAAGAACTTGGCGTCACGATCGGAGCGATTGTCTTTGATGCGCCATGGAGTCGCAAGATTTCCCTACAAAGAGATTTGCAACATGTGAAGCATCGTCTATCTTGTTGCAAGGAATGAAATGTGCCATTTTAGAAAATCTATCCACAACAACAAAGGCGGAATCCTTGCCATTTTGAGTCCTAGGCAAACCAAGTACAAAATCCATACTAATGTCTTCCCATGGTTGATATGGAATAGGAAGAGGCATGTAAAGACCATGAGAATGAGCTTTAGACTTAGCTTTGCGACATGTGTAGCATCGGTTGGTGAAGCGTGAGGCGTCATGAACATCTTGGGCCAAAAGTAGTTGTTGGAGAGTCGGCGAATGTCTTGTCACGTCCAAAGTGTCCCATGAGGCCGCCTCCATGAGCCTCTTGCAAAAGGAGCAAACGCGAGAGAAGACTCGGGAATGCAAAGTTTGTTAGCTCTCATAAGGTAACCATCCTTGATGTAATATTGTTCCCAAGGCGTATCGTCAAACACTTAGCATAAGGTGAAGCAAAAGATGGATCATGCTCATACAAGTCTTTTAAATGCTCAAAACCAATAACATTCAACTCAAGTTGAGTGACAAGCATGTTTATGCGTGAAAGCGTCGGCAACTACATTTTCTTTACCCTTAATGTACTTGATCACATAAGGAAAAGATTCAATGAATTCACTCCATTTGGCATGGCGCTTGTTCAATTTAGTTTGACCTTTGAGGTACTTAAGCGTTTCATGATCGGTATGGATGACAAACTCATGCGGTCTAAGGTAATGTTCCCAAACATGTAGCACACGCACTAAAGCATACAATTCTTTGTCATAGATGGGATAATTAAGTTGAGCACGGAGAGTTTTTCACTAAAATATGCAATGGCTCGTTTTCTTGCATTAAAACTCCGCCAATTCGGTACCACTTGCATCACAATGAACCTCAAAAGTTTTGTCAAAATTGGGCAAAGCAAGAATCGGAGCATGAGTAAGCAAAGACTTGAGCTCATCAAAAGCGGTTGATTGCAAAGTTCCCCAAACAAAGGGAGTATTCTTCTTGCTCAAAGCATGCAAAGGAGCGGCAATTGTGCTAAAATCTTTCACAAAGCGACGATAGAAACCCGCAAGACCAAGAAAACTTCTCACTTGTTGCAAATTGGTGGGTTGGGGCCAAGTTTTGATTGCTTCAATTTTAGATTCATCAACATGGACACCCTTTGAGGAAACAACAAAACCCAAGAAAACCACTTTGTCGACTCCAAAAGTGCATTTTTTCAAATTTGCATAAAGGCTTTCCTTGCGAAGAGTTTGCAACACAGATTTTACATGATTGAAGTGCTCTTTCATGGTTTTGCTAAACACAAGAATATCATCAAAGTAAACCACAACAAAGACTCCAATATAAGGACGAAGCACATGATGCATAAGGCGCACAAAAGTACAGGGAGCTTCGAAAGACCCATAGGCATCACTAACCACTCATATAAACCAAATTTGGTTTTGAAAGCAGTTTTCCATTCATCACCCTCTTGTATGCGTATTTGATAATAGCCACTTTTAAGATCAATTTTGAGAAAAGTTGGCTCCACTAAGTTCATCAAGCATGTCATCTAATCGAGGAATGGGATGCCTATATCGAGCAGTAATAGCATTGATAGGTCTACAATCGAACACAAGCGGAAACTTCCATCGGGCTTAGGCACAAGAATAACGGAACGGCACAAGGGCTTAGGCTTTCACGTACATGACCGTTGTCGATGAGTTGTTGTACTTGCCGTTGAATCTCCTTGGTTTCTTCGGATTGACTCGGTATGGAGCTTTGTTTGGTAGCGGCGCTCGGGGATGAGGTCGATTCGATGCTCAATGCCTCGAAGAGGAGGTAGACCGGAGGTAGCTCATCGGGAAAACATCTTGAAATTCCTGCAAAGAGATTGAAACACCAAAGGTAGCTCGTGAATGGTGTTAGTTTTTGGTTCTCCATCCTTGCACACAAGGACAAAGTGCATCACACTCGATGGGTGCTCACACACTTCTCTCATCTCACTTTTGGTGGCAAATAGAATGAGGTTTTTCTCTCTAGGCGAAGAGTCTCTCAAATTTGGCTTGTGGCTCTCACTCACTTTTGGGTGGATCACTTTCTCCTCTTTTCTCTATGATGTGTGGCTTGCTTGTCGGCTATCACTTGACTAGGAGACATAGGTCGTAGCACATACTCCTTCCCTTTCATCTTGAAGCTATAGTGATTGGTTAGCCCATTGTGGATGACACCACGGTCGAATTGCCATGGTCGACCAAGAAGGAGGTGGCAAGCGGTCATTGGGACCACATCACACTCCAAAGTGTCTTCATAAGCACCAATTTTGAAGGAGACTTGGACCGTATGCTCGACTCGTATAGTCTTGGAGTCACTTAGCCATTGAACCTTGTAGGGGTGTGGGTGCTTCCTCTTGACCAATTGTAGCTTGGAGCATAGTTCTTCACTTGCCAAGTTGTGGCAACTACCTCCATCGATGATGACCTTGATGGACCGTCCATTGATGCGGCTTTTGTGTGGAAGATGTGGCATCGTTGGTCTTCTTCTTGTTGATGTTGAAGAGTCAAGACCTTGGAGACAACGAGGCGGGGCTCGAATCCTCATCACAAAAGACTTGATCATCTTCATCTTCATTCACTTGCCGGTGCATGGCCACTTGCTCAAGGGCTTCCATTTCCTCTTCACTCATAGAGTCATATGTGCCATCGTCGTTGAGGATCATGGTGCGCTTGTTGGTGCATTCGTATGACTTGTGGCCTCGGCCGCCGCAAGTGAAACACTTGAAGGAGCTTGTCTTGATGGTCTCATCGGTCGGAGTAGAGGATGAAGCACGCTGCTTGAGGTTGCTTGTAGTAGGAGGAGGACGACTTGAACTTGTCGATGTCTTCTTGTAACTTGACTTGTCGTCGTTTCTTGAAGGAAGCTTGGTTGGTGTAGATGTTGGAGGAGTCGTTGAAGCTTGGTTGTTGGAGAAGCCGTAGGTCTTGGATGAGTACTTGGCGTATTTGAAGTCATCTTGTACTTGGCGTTCCGCCTTTGTAGCTTGATGTACGAGCTCAATGAGGGATGAGTATGGTTGGAAGTCGGCGATCTTCTTGATGGGATGATTGAGTCCGTTCAAGAAGCGTGCCATAGTTTGCTCATCATCTTCCTTGACATTGGCTCGAATCATGGCTATCTCCATCTCCTTGTAGTATTCTTCAACGCTCTTTGTTCCTTGCTTGAGTAGTTGGAGTTTCTTGAAGAGGTCGCGGTTGTAGTAGGTTGGCACAAAGCGTGCTCGCATGACATCCTTCATTTGAGCCCAAGTGGTGATTGGGGTTCACCTCTTGCTTGTCGTCGCTCAATGATTTGTTCCCACCATATGAGCACATAATCTTGGAACTCAAGTGATGCCATAGCGATTTTCTTCGCTTCATCGTAGTTGTGCAAGCGGAAGATTTTGTCAACCTTCAATGCCCATGAGAGGTAGTCTTCGGGGTCATTGCTTTCATTGAACTTTGGCATGGTGAATTTTAGCTCGAGTTGCTCTTCATTGTGTTGTTGGCGATGTTGATGATGGCGTCCTTGGCGTGGAATGTACTCGTCTTCATGTTGCTCTTGGCGCGGAGGAAGACCATGATCAACTTGCTCTTGTTGAACTTGATGTTGAGGTGGAGCTTGACGAGCTTGTGGAGGAGCTTGAGGAACTTGATGTTGAGGTGGAGCTTGACGAGCTTGTGGAGGAGCTTGAGGAACTTGATGTTGTACATGAGGTTGGTAGTTCCTCTCTTGGATTTCTTCTCGAAGGGCTTCCTCTTGATTGCGCCGTTCGCGATTGCGGTTGGCGAAGGCTCTACTTGATTCTTGAAGGCACGTTGCGCCTCAAGAGCTTGCGCTTCACGTTGTTGTTGTTGAAGGCGTTGAGCCTTGGCGTCTTGTTAAATCTTGGTGACGGCGTGCTCTTTCTTCCTCTTGTTGGCGGCGAAGGCGTTGTCGTTCTTGGGCTTGAGCAAAAGCCTCTTGGTTTGATTGAGGACGAGGAACTTGATCATCAACTTGCTCTTGTGAATGCTTGTCATGTAGCGGGTTGCGAGATGCATAGCGGTCTTGGCCTTGCGGCTCGTCGAAGAGTGTTCGATGACGGTGTACTTGAGTCGTAGAATGTGTCGTCGGAATGTCGACTCGGCGGCTCCGTCTTGATGATGAAGAAGTGGAATGATGCCGTTTTCTCATCAACGCGGATCTCGTCCATTCTTGCATCATTCTCTTCCTTGTGAGCCTCGAACTTGTTGTCGAAGTAGTCTCTTGTACGTTGCTCGGAGAGTCGCAAGTCGGTGGCGAGGTTGTCGATCTGATCGCTCATTGCTTGTTGTTCTTGGTGCAACGCTCGTTGTGCACCAAAGAGGTGGCTCTTGGTGACGTATGAGGACATGTCGTCGTCTTGCTCGATGAAGAGTGGGTTGGTAGAAGAACTTGGCCTATCCATCATTCCAAACAAGATGTGAGTGGTAGAGCGGAAAGAACTTATACCAATGTACCTTTGACCGATGTTGAAAATGAATCAAGTTCACTCAAATGCGGACAATGAAATAGCACTCTTGGTACCGATTCTTGTCGGTTCTCACACCTACACAAATAAAAGCTTATGGTGGAGCTCGGTTAGGATGGTGGCACAAAATTTGATGCAATTGTAAGTGAGACTCAATAAAGTTGAAAAAGATTAGCAATTCGCAAATGTAACAAGTAGACCAAGCAAGTAGTGGTACACGGAAACACACGCAAATAGATAAGTGGGATTGTGCAAACCAAAAGTGAGCCAAAATGTGGAAACCACGAGAATGCTCTTGTTGCACAATACTAGAGAGACGCTAGCACGATTGCACAAAAGGCGGATCTGCGAACTTGTGCACAACCTATTAGGCAAAAATGCAACGATCTCTATCCCAAGTATGCTATATGTATGATATTTCGGTGCTATGATCCAAGATGATCGGATATGACAATCTTAAAGTTGTATGATGCTATGGTTCTTGCTTATAAGCTCTTTGCTTATCTTTCCTCTTTGCTTAAAAGCTTGGGTGGCTCTTTCCTTTTGAGCTCTTTTCTTATGCAAACTTCATGAACCAAGATAGCAATTGTGTATGCTATGACAACATTGTGACACACAAGTTGATCTCAAGATATGCACCACTTTGGTATGCTATGTATGCTATGGAGTATGATCACTAAGGTGCACAAGTCACGTTGCCGGCAATACTCAATGGCTAGTCTCGATGGGTAAGCAACGCAAAAGTAAGGCTATGTGGTTATCAATGCAATTGCGAGAGATGACAAAGATGTCGTCGAGGTTACCGTCCTTAGCGATGATGAGTCCTTAGCGAAGATGAGTGGTGGTGATGTTGACGTCAAACCGTACCTATATAGCGAAACACAATAGGACACGAGAACCACAACTCAAATTCTCAAAGACCAAAAGCGAAAATGTGGTAGCGGAAAGTGGAGGTGGTATAGCGGATGATGTGGTTTAAGCCCTAGGCAAAGATGTCGATGTTTGGAAAATTTGATGGTGTCAAAAGGTGGTGAAACCAAGGTGAGGACCTCGACACGTCGATAGCTTCAAAAGCAGGCAAAGAACACTCAAATCGGAGTTCGAGTGAAAAGTTACGATGAAAATGGTGAAAGTCGGAAGGCTGAAATTGGCCAGGCGGTAGTACCCGCTGGGGAGGCGGTAGTACCGCTCGTGGTGTAATACCGCTTGGAGCGGGCGGTAGTACCGCTCGTGTCGCGATTTTCGATTTTTAGGCTGAGCGGGGCTGGCGGAAGTGCCGTGCTCAGCGGTAGTACCGCTAGGAGGGCGGTAATACCGCTCACAGTGGTAATACCGCTCGAAGGGCGATAATACCGCTCGCGTCGAGATTTTCTCGATTGCTTTCGAACCGTGGCGCGATTTTGGGGCGGAAATGGGCGATTTGGGGTCAAAATTCGATGGATTTTGTGGATGGAAAGAGGTGAAACTTGGGAGATGCTAGATCGACTCGAAACAAAGCAAATCCACGGATCAAAATCAACAAAATTTCATCACACTAACAAATCACAAAAAAATTGGGGCTATTTTTGTGGGGAATTTTGAATTAGGACAAAAACAACAAAATCAAGCTAGAAAAAGAGGGTAGGGGCTCCAATAATGTGATCAACGTGGCTCATGATACCATGATGATGTAGGGCGAAACCCTACGTGGACGATCTTTCACGCTTGAGAGAATCCCTCACGGGGAATCACGAAGAACGAGCGGAAGAACACGAGGAAAACACGGGAGAAAGAGAGAGATCACTCAACCGACAAGAAAACGATCACACAAGTGCTAGATTATCAAACACATAGAGTGGCACAAGATTCAAGGACAACAAAGGGTAGGATACAAGGGTAGCCGTTCTTCTCCATGAGGAGGTCTTGATGGGGTCCACCCTAGGAGGGTCTTGAATCCGCTTGGGGATCTTCTCCGGAGAGGTCCTGATCTCGAAGGAGAAGTAGCCAAGTGGATGAGCAAAGGCTCTCACACGAAATATGAGCAAATCCAAAGCTAACCCTAGAAAGGATGAGGGAAGGTCTATTTATAGTCTAGGACCTCCAAGGGGTAAGTTAGAGGCGAAAGAGTACATGGGCCTCGGCCCAAACGCTGCACTTGCAGGTGGCGGTAGTACTGTTGCTTCATGGCGGTAGTACCGCTTTCAGTGATAATACCGCTTTGTGGTGATAATACCGCTTTCAATGATAATACCGCTCATCTTGAATGGTAGTACCGCTCCGACGCCTGCTCGATTCTGGAGTGTGTCGGTTTTGCGGAAGTAGGCGGATGGAGAGCGGTAGTACCGCTTGGCTCCCAATGAGTAGTACCGCTTGGCTTGAGCGGTAGTACCGCCCCGCTGGACTCTGCAGTTCTTCCTCTTGATCTTGGTGTCCATCTTGAGCTGTAGCTTCTCCTAGGTTGGTTCCTTGGTACCTAAGCATGCACAACATTCCGGATTGAGGTAGTAGCCATGTCTCGAGAGGGTCATATGATATTTCACTAAGGAGAGAAGTCACCTCGGTCTCGAGAGCTCGGGCTCGTGCTCTCGTCATGGGTCCTTTTGGAGCTTGGTGAGGCGACGGAAGGTCCATGGGGATGATCGAAGGATGCTCCGCATCACTAATGCACCTAGTACTTTCATGAGATTAATGAACGAAGTTTTACGTGCTTTCATTGGACGATTTGTGGTAGTTTACTTTGATGATATACTGATTTATAGCAAATCTTTGGAAGAACATTTGGAACATTTACGTGCTGTTTTTAATGCTCTACGTGATGCACGTTTGTTTGGTAACCTTGGGAAGTGCACCTTTTGCACCGACCGAGTATCTTTTCTTGGCTATGTTGTTACTCCACAGGGAATTGAAGTTGATAAAGCCAAGATTGAAGCTATTGAGAGTTGGCCGCAGCCCAAAGCGGTCACACAAGTGAGGAGTTTTCTTGGACTCGCTGGTTTCTATAGGCGTTTTGTGAGAGACTTTAGCACCATTGCTGCACCTCTCAATGAGCTTACAAAGAAGGATGTTCCTTTTGTTTGGGGTACCGCACAGGAAGAAGCCTTCACGGTATTGAAAGATAAGTTGACACATGCTCCTTTACTCCAACTTCCTGATTTTAATAAGACTTTTGAGCTTGAATGTGATGCTAGTGGAATTGGATTAGGAGGTGTGTTATTACAAGATGGCAAACCTGTTGCATACTTTTACGAAAAATTGAGTGGGCCTAGTCTGAACTATTCTACTTATGACAAAGAATTATATGCTCTTGTTCGGACTTTAGAGACATGGCAACATTATTTATGGCCCAAAGAATTTGTTATACATTCTGATCATGAATCTTTGAAACATATTAAAAGTCAAGCTAAACTGAATCGTAGACATGCTAAATGGGTTGAATTCATTGAGACTTTCCCTTATGTTATTAAACACAAGAAGGGTAAAGAAAATGTTATTGCTGATGTTTTGTCTCGTCGCTATACTATGCTTTCACAACTTGACTTCAAAATATTTTGTTTGGAGACCATCAAAGATCAATATGTGCATGATGCTGATTTTAAAGATGTAATGCAGAATTGTAAAGAAGGAAGAACATGGAACAAGTTTGTTATTAATGATGGTTTTGTGTTCCGTGCTAACAAGCTATGCATTCCTGCTAGCTCTGTTCGTCTTTTGTTGTTGCAGGAGGCGCATGGAGGAGGATTAATGGGACACTTTGGCGTCAAGAAGACGGAGGATATACTTGCTACGCATTTCTTTTGGCCAAAGATGAGACGGGATGTTGAGCGTTTTGTTGCTCGCTGCACTACATGTCAAAAAGCTAAGTCACGACTCAATCCTCATGGTTTATATATGCCTTTACTGTGCCTAGTGTTCCTTGGGAGGATATATCTATGGACTTTGTTTTAGGTTTACCTCGAACAAAGAAGGGGAGGGATAGCATATTTGTTGTCGTGGATAGATTCTCGAAAATGGCACACTTTATACCATGTCATAAAAGCGATGATGTTGTTAATGTTGCTGATTTGTTCTTTCGTGAAATTATTCGCTTGCATGGTGTGCCAAATACTATTGTTTCAGATCGTGATACTAAATTTCTTAGCCACTTTTGGAGATGTTTATGGGCTAAGTTGGGGACTAAACTGCTTTTTAGTACTACTTGTCACCCCCAAACTGATGGACAAACTGAAGTAGTCAATAGAACATTGTCTACTATGCTTAGGGCTGTTTTGAAGAATAATAAGAAAATGTGGGAAGAATGCTTGCCTCATATTGAATTTGCTTATAATCGTTCATTGCATTCTACAACTAAGATGTGCCCTTTTGAAATTGTGTATGGCTTCCTACCTCGTGCACCTATTGATTTGTTGCCTCTTCCATCTTCGGAGAAGGTTAATTTTGATGCTAAAGAACGTGCTGAATTGATTTTAAAAATGCATGAGATAACTAAGGAAAACATTGAGCGTATGAATGCTAAATATAAACTTGTTGGAGATAAGGGTAGAAAACATGTTGTCTTTGCACCTGGAGATCTTGTTTGGTTACATTTGCGTAAGGATAGGTTTCCTAATTTGCATAAATCAAAGCTAATGCCACGTCTTGATGGTCCATTTAAGGTGTTAGAGAAAATAAATGATAATGCATATAAACTTGAGCTGCCTGCAGATTTTGGGGTTAGTCCCACTTTTGACATTGCAGATTTGAAGCCTTATTTGGGTGAGGAATATGAGCTTCCGTCGAGGGCGACTTCATTTCAAGAAGGGAGGATGATGAGGACATCAATACCATTGTTACACCCACAGCCCCTCTTGCTACATATCTTGGACCAATTACTAGAGCTCGCGACGCCAATTAAATTATCGGTACTTTCGTTTCTTGGTAATGATTCTAATGTTCATGAGAATATGATGCTGCCTAAATTGGATACATTTGTTTTGCTTACAAATGAAGGCCCTAGCTTGGAGAAGGATGGACATTGGAG
>JAHIAM010002782.1:0-35516 GCA_021605205.1 Aegilops longissima
TGGTGTTCCAGGTGGCGTGAGCTGTGAAACTATTCCACATTGTTTTATATGAAGGCCAAACTCAGAACTCAAATATTCTCCTCCACGATCAGATCGTAGAAATTTTATTTTCTTGTTACGATGATTCTCCACTTTACTCTAAAATTCTTTGAACTTTTCAAATGTTTCAGACCTGTGTTTCATTAAGTAGATATACCCATATCTGCTCAAATCATCTATGAAGGTCAGAAAATAGCGATACTCGCCACGAGCATCAACACTCATTGGATCGCATACATCGATATGTATTATTTCCAATAAGTCAGTAGCTCGTTCCATTATTCCGGAGAACGGAGTTTTAGTCATCTTTCCCATAAGGCACGGTTCGCAAGCATCAAATGATTCATAATCAAGTGATTCCAAAAATCCATCTTTATGGAGTTTCTTCATGCGCTTTACACCGATATGACCCAAACGGCAGTGCCACAAATAAGTTGCACTATCATTATTAACTTTGCATCATTTGGCATCAATATTATGAATATGTGCATCACTACGATCGAGATCCAACAAACTATTTTCATTGGGTGTATGACCATTGAAGGTTTTATTCATGTAAACAGAACAACAATTATTCTTTGACTTTAAATGAATAACCGTATTGCAATAAACATGATGAAATCATATTCATGCTCAACGCAAACGCCAAATAACATTTATTTAGGTTTAACAGTAATCCCAAAAGTATACGGAGTGTGTGATGATGATCATATCAATCCTGGAACTACTTCCAACACTCATCGTCACTTCCCCTCAACTAGTATCTGTTTATTATGTAACTCCTGTTTCGAGTTACTAATCTTAGCAACCGAACAAGTATCAAATACTCAGGGGCTACTATAAACACTAGTAAGGCACACATCAATAACCTGTATATCAAATATACCCTTGTTCATTTTGCCATCCTTCCTATCCACCAAATATTTAGGGCATTTCCGTTTCCAGTGACCATTTCCTTTGCAGTGTAAGCACTCAGTTTCAGGCTTTGGTCCAGCTTTGGGCTTCTTCGCGGGAGTGACAACTTGCTTGTCATTCTACTTGAAGTTCCCTTTCTTTCCCTTTGCCCTTTTCTTGAAAATGTGGTCTTGTCAATCATCAAAACTTGATGCTCTTTCTTGATTTCTACCTTCGTTGATTTCAACATCGCGAAGAGCTCGGGAATCGTTTTCGTCATACTTTGCATACTATAGTTCATCACGAAGTTCTACTAACTTGGTGATGGTGACTAGAGAACTCTGTCAATCACTATCTTATCTAGAAGATTAACTCCCACTTGATTCAAGCGATTGTAGTACCCAGACAATCTGAGCACATGCTCACTAGTTGAGCAATTCTCCTCCATCTTTTAGCTATAGAACTTGTTGGAGACTTCATATATCTCAACTCGGGTATTTGCTTGAAATATTAATTTCTACTCCTGGAACATCTCATATGGCCCATGACGTTCAAAACGTCTTTGAAGTCCCGATTCTAAGATGTTAAGCATGGTGCACTAAACTATCAAGTAGTCATCATATTGAGCTAGCCAAACGTTCATAACGTCTGCATCTGCTCCTGCAATAGGTCCGTCACCTAGCGGTGCATCAAGGACATAATTTTTTCTGTGCAGCAACGAGGACAATCCTCAGATCACGGATCCAATCCGCATCATTGCTACTAACATCTTTCAACACAGTTTTCTCTAGGAACATATCAAAATAAACATATGAAAGCAACAACGCAAGCTATTGATCTACAACATAATTTGCAAAATACTACCAGGACTAAGTTCATGATAAATTTAAGTTCAATTAATCATATTACTTCAGAACTCCCACTTAGATAGACATCTCTCTAATCATCTAAGTGATCACGTGATCCAAATCAACTAAACCATAACTGATCATCACGTGAAATGGAGTAGTTTTCAATGGTGAACATCACTATGTTGATCATATCTACTATATGATTCACGCTCGACCTTTCGGTCTCAGTGTTCCGAGGCCATATCTGCATATGCTAGGCTCGTCAAGTTTAACCTGAGTATTCTGCGTGTGCAAAACTGGCTTGCACCCATTATAGATGGACGTAGAGCTTATCACACCCGATCATCATGTGCTGTCTAAGCATGACGAACTTTGGCAACGGTGCATACTCAGGGAGAACACTTTTATCTTGAAATTTAGTGAGAGATCATCTTATAATGCTACCATCAACCAAAGCAAGATAAGATGCATAAAAGATAAACATCACATGCAATCAATATAAGTGATATGATATGGCCATCATCATCTTGTGCTTGTGATCTCTATCTCCGAAGCATCGTCATGATCACCATCGTCACTGGCGCGACACCCTGATCTCCATCGTAGAATCATTGTCGTCTCGCCAACTATTGCTTCTACGACTATCGCTACCGCTTAGTGATAAAGTAAAGCAATTACAGGGCGATTGCATTGCATACAGTAAAGCGACAACCATATGGCTCCTGCCAGTTGCCGATAACTCGGTTACAAAACATGATCATCTCATACAATAAATATAGCATCATGCCTTGACCATATCATATCACAACATGCCCTGCAAAAACAAGTTAGACATCCTCTACTTTGTTGTTGCAAGTTTCACGTGGCTGCTATGGGCTGAGCAAGAACCGTTCTTACCTACGCATCAAAACCACAACGATAGTTCGTCAAGTTAGTGCTGTTTTAACCTTCTCAAGGACCGGGTGTAGCCACACTCGGTTCAACTAAAGTTGGAGAAACTGACACCCGCCAGCCACCTGTGTGCAAAGCACGTCGGTAGAACCAGTCTCGCGTAAGCGTACGCGTAATGTCGGTCCGGGCCGCTTCATCCAACAATACTGCCGAACCAAAGTATGACATGCTGGTAAGCAGTATGACTTGTATCGCCCACAACTCACTTGTGTTCCACTCGTGCATAAAACATCTACGCATAAAACCGGGCTCGAATGCCACTGTTGGGGAACGTAGTAATTTCAAAAAATTCCTACGCACACGCAAGATCATGGTGATGCATAGCAACGAGAGGGGAGAGTGTGTCTATGCACCATCGTAGATCGAAAGTGGAAGCATTAGCACAGCGCGGTTGATGTAGTCGTACGTCTTCACGATCCGACCGATCAAGTACCGAACGCACGGCACCTCCGAGTTCTGCACACGTTCAACTCGATGACGTCCCTCGAACTCCGATCCAGCCGAGCTTTGAGGGAAAGTTCCGTCAGCACGACGGCGTGGTGACGATGATGATGTTCTACCGACGCAGGGCTTCGCCTAAGCACCGCTACGATATTATCGATGTGGATTATCGTGGAGGGGGCACCGCACACGGCTAAGAGATCCAAGGGATCAATTGTTGTGTCTAGAGGTGCCCCCCTGCCCCCGTATATAAAGGAGCAAGGGGGGAGGCGGCCGGCCTAGGAGGAGGGCGCGCCAAGGGGGGAGTCCTACTCCCACCGGGAGTAGGACTCCTCCTTTCTGTTGGGGAACGAGTAATTTCAAAAATTTCCTACGCACACGCAAGATCATGGTGATGCATAGCAACGAGAGGGAGAGTGTTGTCTACGCACTCGTGAGACCGAAAGCGAAGCGTTATAACAACGCGGTTGATGTAGTCGTGACGTCTTCACGATCCGACCGATCCAAGCACCGAACGTCACGGCACCTCCGAGTTCTGCACACGTTCAGCTCGATGACGATCCCGGACTCGATCCAGCAAAGTGTCGGGATGAGTTCCACAAGACCGACGGCGTGGTGACGATGATGATGCTCCACGGCGCAGGGCTTCGCCTAAGCTCGCGACGATATGACCGAGGTGGAATATAGTGGAGGGGGCACCGACTCGGCTAAGGAACGATCCGTAGATCAACTTGTGTGTCCATGGGGTGCCCCTGCCCCGTATATAAAGGAGAGGAGGAGGGAGGGCGGCCCTCTCTATGGCGCGCCTAGGGGAGTCCTACTCCCACGGGAGTAGGATTCCCCTTTTCTAGTCCAACTAGGAACCCTTCCATGTAGTAGGAGTAGGAGAGAAGGAAAGGGAAGAGAGAAGGAGAAGGAAGGAAGGTCGCCCCTCCCTAGTCCAATTCGGACTAGTCCAAGGGAGGTGCGGCCACTCTTTGGCCCTTTCTCTCCTTTCCCGTATGGCCCAAAGAGGCCCAATACGAATTCCCGTAACTCTCCGGTACTCCCAAAATACCGAATCACTCGGAACCTTTCCGAACTCGAATATAGTCGTCCAATATATCGATCTTTACGTCTCGACCATTTCGAGACTCCTCGTCATGTCCCCGATCTCATCCGGGACTCCGAACTCCTTCGGTACATCAAAACTCATAAACTCATAATAAAACTGTCATCGTAACGTTAAGCGTGCGGACCCTACGGGTTCGAGAACTATGTAGACATGACCGAGACACATCTCCGGTCAATAACCAATAGCGGGACCTGGATGCCCATATTGGTTCCTACATATTCTACGAAGATCTTTATCGGTCAGACCGCATAACAACATACGTTGTTCCCTTTGTCATCGGTATGTTACTTGCCCGAGATTCGATCGTCGGTATCCAATACCTAGTTCAATCTCGTTACTGGCAAGTCTCTTTACTCGTTCCGTAATGCATCATTCCGTAACTAACTCATTAGCTACATTGCTTGCAAGGCTTATAGTGATGTGCATTACCGAGAGGGCCCAGAGATACCTCTCCGACAATCGGAGTGACAAAACCTAATCTCGAAATACGCCAACCCAACATGTACCTTTGGAGACACCTGTAGTACTCCTTTATAATCACCCAATTACGTTGTGACGTTTGGTAGTACCAAAGTGTTCCTCCGGTAAACGGGAGTTGCATAATCTCATAGTTATAGGAACATGTATAAGTCATGGATAAAAGCAATTACTAAACGATCGGGTGCTAAGCTAATGGAATGGGTCATGTCAATCAGATCATTCAACCAATGATGTGACCCCGTTAATCAAATGACAACTCCTTTGTCTATGGTTAGGAAACTTAACCATCTTTGATTAACAAGCTAGTCAAGTAGAGGCATACTAGTGACATTCTGTTTGTCTATGTATTCACACATGTATTATGTTTCCGGTTAATACAATTCTAGCATGAATAATAAACATTTATCATGATATAAGGAAATAAATAATAACTTTATTATTGCCTCTAGGGCATATTTCCTTCAGTCTCCCACTTGCACTAGAGTCAATAATCTAGATCACATCACCATGTGATTAACATCGATAGTTCACATCATCATGTGATTAACACCCATAGTTCACATCGCCATGTGACCAAGACCCAAAGGGTTTACTAGATTCAGTAATCTAGTTCACATCGCTATGTGATTAACACCCAAAGAGTACTAAGGTGTGGTCATGTTTTGCTTGTGAGATAATTTTAGTCAACGGGTCTGTCGGAGCCGTAAGTATTTTGCAAATTTCTATGTCTACAATGCTCTGCACGGAGCTACTCTAGCTAATTGCTCTCACTTTCAATATGTATCTAGATCGAGACCTAGAGTCATCCAGATCAGTGTCAAAACTTGCATCGACGTAACCCTTTACTTACCTAACCTTTTCCACTTCCATAATCGAGAAATATATCCTTATTCCACTAAGGATAATTTTGACCTCTGTCGATGATCTACTCCTAGATCACTATTGTATTCCTTGCCAAACTCAGTGTAGGGTATACAATAGATCTGGTACACAGCATGGCATACTTTATAGAACCTATGGCCAAGGCATAGGGAATGACTTTCATTCTCATTATATCTTCTGCCGTGGTCGGGTTTTGAGTCTTACTCAATTTCACACCTTGTAACACAGGCAAGAACTCTTTCTTTGACTGTTCCATTTTGAACTACTTCAAAATCTTGTCAAGGTATGTACTCATTGAAAAACTTATCAAGCGTTTTGATCTATCTCTATAGATCTTGATGCTCAATATGTAAGCAGCTTCACCGAGGTCCTTCTTTGAAAAACTCCTTTGAATACTCCTTTATGCTTTGCAGAATAATTCTAGATTATCTCCGATCAACAATATGTCATTCACATATACTTATCAGAAATGATGTAGTGCTCCCACTCACTTTCTTGTAAATACAGGCTTCTTCCAAAAGTCTGTATAAAACCATATGCTTTGATCACACTATCAAAGCATTTATTCCAACTCCGAGATGCTTGCACCAGTCCATAGATGGATCGCTGGAGCTTGCACATTTTGTTAGCTCCTTTAGGATTGACAAAACCTTCTGGTTGCATCATATACAACTCTTATTTAATAAATCCATTAAAGAATGTAGTTTTACATCCATTTGCCAGATTTCATAGAATGTGGTGATTGCTAACATGATTCGGACAGACATAAGCATCGCTACAGTTGAGTAAATCTCATTGTAGTCAACACCTTGAACTTGTCGAAAAACCTTTTTGCGACAAGTCGAGCTTTGTAGATAGTAATACTACTATCAGCATCTGTCTTCCTCTTGAAGATCCATTTATATAATATGGCTTGCCGATCATCGGGCAACTCCATCAAAGTCCACACTTTGTTCTCATATATGGATCCCATCTCAGATTTCATGGTCTCAAACCATTTCGCGGAATCTGGGCTCATCATCGCTTCCTCATAGTTCGTAGGTTCATCATGGTCTAGTAACATGACTTCTAGAATAGGATTACCGTACCACTCTGGTGCGGATCTTACTCCGGAAGACCTACGAGGTTTGGTAGCAACTTGATCTGAAGTTTCATGATCATCATCATTAACTTCCTTACTAATTGGTGTAGAAATCACTGAAACTGATTTCTGTGATGAACTACTTTCCAATAAGGGAGAAGGTACAATTACCTTATCAAGTTCTACTTTCCTCCCACTCACTTCTTTCGAGAGAAAACTCCTTCTCTAGAAAGGATCCATCTTAGCAACGAATGTTTTGCCTTTAGACCTGTGATAGAAGGTTTACCCAACAGTTTCCTTTGGGTATTCTATGAAGACGCACTTCTCGATTTGGGTTCGAGCTTATCGGTGAAAACTTTTCACATAAGCATCACAACTCCAAACTTTAAGAAACGACAGCTTAGGTTTACTTCTAAACCATAGTTCATCCGGTGTCATCTCAACGGATTTAGATGGTGCCCTATTAAACGTGAATGCAGCTGTCTCTAATGTATAACCCCAAAACGATAGTGGTAAATCGGTAAGATACATCATAGATCGCACCATATCATAATAAAGTACGGTTCTGACGCTCGGACACACCATAACGTTGTGGTGTTCCAGGTGGCGTGAGCTGTGAAACTATTCCACATTGTTTTCATTGAAGACCAAACTCGTAACTCAAATATTCATCTCCACGATCAGATCGCAGAAACTTTATTTTCTTGTTACGATGATTTTCCACTTCTCTCTGAAATTCTTTGAACCTTTCAACTATTTCAGACTTATGTTTCATCAAGTAGATATACCCATATCTGCTCAAATCATCTTGTGAAGGTCAGAAAATAACGATACTTGCCACGAGCATCAACACTCATTGGATCGCATACATCGGTATGTATTATTTCCAATAAGTCAGTAGCTTGTTCCATTGTTCCGGAGAACGGAGTTTTAGTCATCTTGCCCAAACGGCACGGTTCGCAAGCATCAAATGATTCATAACCAAGTGATTCCGAAAGTCCATCAGCATGGAGTTTCTTCATCGTTTTACACCAATATGACCTAAACGGCAGTGCCACAAATAAGTTGCACTATCATTATTAACTTTGCATCTTTTGGCATCAATATTATGAATATGTGTATCATTACGATCGAGATCCAACAAACTATTTTCATTGGGTGCATAACCATGAAGGTCTTATTCATGTAAACAGAATAACAATTATTCTTTTAACTTCAAATGAATAACCGTACGCAATAAACATGATCAAATCATATTCATGCTCAACGCAAACGCTAAATAACATTTATTTGGCTTTTAACACTAATCTCGAGAATATAGGGAGTGTGTGATGATGATCATATCAATTTTGGAACTATTTCCAACACTCATCGTCACTTCCCCTTCAACTAGTTTCTGTTCATTCTGCAACTCCTGTTTCGAGTTACTACTCTTAGCAACTGAACCAGTATCAAATACCGAGGGGTTGCTACGAACACTAGTAAAATACACATCAATAATCTGTATATCAAATATACCTTTGTTCACTTTGCCATCCTTCTTATCCGCCAAATACTTGGGGTAGTTCCGCTTCCAGTGACCAGTTCCATTGTAGCAAAAGCACTTAGTCTCAGGCTTAGGTCCAGACTTGGGCTTCTTCACTCGAGTAGCAACTTGCTTGCCGTTCTTCTTGAAGTTCCCCTTCTTCCCTTTGCCCTTTTCCTTGAGACTAGTGGTCTTGTCAACAATCAACACTTGATGTTTTTCTTGATTTCTACCTTCGCCGATTTTAGCATCGCGAAGAGCTTGGGAATTGTTTTCGTCATCCCTTGCATACTATAGTTCATCACGAAGTTCTAGTAACTTAGTGATGGTGACTAGAGAATTCTGTCAATCACTATCTTATCTGGAAGATTAACTCCCACTTGATTCAAGCGATTGAAGTACCCAGACAATCTGAGAACATGCTCACTAGTTGAGCGATTCTCCTCCATCTTTTAGCTATAGAACTTGTTGGAGACTTCATATCTCTCAACTCGGTATTTGCTTGAAATATTAACTTCAACTCCTGGAACATCTCATATGGTCCATGACGCTCAAAACGCCTTTGAAATCCCGATTCTAAGCCGTTTAAGCATGGTGCACTAAACTATCAAGTAGTCATCATATTGAGCTAGCCAAACGCTCATAACGCCTCGCATCTGCTCCTGCAATAGGTCTGTCACCTAGCGGTGCATCAAGGACATAATTCTTCTGTGCAGCAATGAGGATAAACCTCAGATCACGGATCTAATCCGCAATATTGCTACTAACATTTTTCAATACAATTTTCTCTAGGAACACATATAAAAACACAGGGAAGCAACAACGCGAGCTATTGATCTACAACATAATCTGCAAAATACTACCAGGACTAAGTTCATGATAAATTTAAGTTCAATTAATCATATTACTTAAGAACTCCCACTTAGACAGACATCTCTCTAGTCATCTAAGTGATCACGTGATCCAAATCAACTAAACCATAACCGATCATCACGTGAGATGGAGTAGTTTTCAATGGTGAACATCTTATGTTGATCATATCTACTATATGATTCACGCCGACCTTTCGGTCTCCGTGTTCGAGGCCATATCTGCATATGCTAGGCTCGTCAAGTATTACCTGAGTATTCTGCGTGTGCAAAACTGGCTTGCACCCGTTGTAGATGGACGAGAGCTTATCACACCCGATCATCACGTGGTGTCTCGCACGACGAACTTTGGCAACGGTGCATACTCAGGAGAACACTACTTGATAATTTTAGTGAGAGATCATCTTAAAATGCTACCGTCAATCAAAGCAAAATAAGATGCATAAAGGATAAACATCACATGCAATCAATATAAGTGATATGATATGGCCATCATCATCTTGTGCTTGTGATCTCCATCTCGAAGCACCGTCGTGATCACCATCGTCACCGGCGCGACACCTTGATCTCCATCGTAGCATCGTTGTCGTTTACGCCATCTATTGCTTCTACGACTATCGCTACCGCTTAGTGATAAAGTAAAGCAATTACAGGGCGTTTGCATTTCATACAATAAAGCGACAACCATATGGCTCCAGCCAGTTGCCGATAACTTCGGTTACAAAACATGATCATCTCATACAATAAAATATAGCATCACGTCTTGACCATATCACATCACAACATGCCCTGCAAAAACAAGTTAGACGTCCTCTACTTTGTTGTTGCAAATTTTACGTGGCTGCTACGGGCTTAAGCAAGAACCAATCTCACCTACGCATCAAGACCACAACGATACTTCGTCAAATAGACTCCGTTTTAACCTTCTCAAGGACCGGGCGTAGCCACACTCGGTTCAACTAAAGTGAGAGAGACAGACACCCGCCAGCCACCTTTAAGCACGAGTGCTCGTAACGGTGAAACCAGTCTCGCGTAAGCGTAACGCGTAATGTCGTCCGGGCCGCTTCATCTCACAATACCGCTGAACCAAAGTATGACATGCTGGTAGGCAGTATGACTTGTATCGCCCACAACTCACTTGTGTTCTACTCGTGCAAAATATCAAACCATAAAACCTAGGCTCGGATGCCACTGTTGGGGAACGTAGTAATTTCAAAAATTTCCTACGCACACGCAAGATCATGGTGATGCATAGCAATGAGAGGGAGAGTGTTGTCTCACGCACTCGTGAGACCGAAAGCGAAGCGTTATAACAACGCTGTTGATGTAGTCGACGTCTTCACGATCCGACCGATCCAAGCACCGAACGTACAGCACCTCCGAGTTCTGCACACGTTCAGCTCGATGACGATCCCCGGACTCCGATCCAGCAAAGTGTCGGGGATGAGTTCCGTCAGCACGACGGCGTGGTGACGATGATGATGCTCCACCGGCGCAGGGCTTCGCCTAAGCTCCGCGACGATATGACCGAGGTGGAATATAGTGGAGGGGGGCACCGCACACGGCTAAGGAACGATCCGTAGATCAACTTGTGTGTCCATGGGGTGCCCCCTGCCCCCGTATATAAAGGAGAGGAGGAGGGGAGGGCCGGCCCTCTCTATGGCGCGCCCTAGGGGAGTCCTACTCCCACCGAGTAGGATTCCCTTTCCTAGTCCAACTAGGAACCCTTCCATGTAGTAGGAGTAGGAGAGAAGGAAAGGGAAGAGAGAAGGAGAAGGAAGGAAGGTGCCCCTCCCTAGTCCAATTCGGACTAGTCCAAGGGAGGGTGCGCCACTCTTTGGCCCTTTCTCTCCTTTCCCGTATGGCCCAAAGAGGCCCAATACGAATTCCCATAACTCTCCGGTACTCCCAAAATACCGAATCACTCGGAACCTTTCCGAACTCCGAATATAGTCGTCCAATATATCGATCTTTACGTCTCGACCATTTCGAGACTCCTCGTCATGTCCCGATCTCATCCGGGACTCGAACTCCTTCGGTACATCAAAACTCATAAACTCATAATAAAATTGTCATCGTAACGTTAAGCGTGCGGACCCTACGGGTTCGAGAACTATGTAGACATGACCGAGACACATCTCCGGTCAATAACCAATAGCGGGACCTGGATGCCCATATTGGTTCCTACATATTCTATGAAGATCTTTATCGGTCAGACCGCATAACAACATCGTTGTTCCCTTTGTCATCGGTATGTTACTTGCCCGAGATTCGATCGTCGGTATCCAATACCTAGTTCAATCTCGCATGGCAAGTCTCTTTACTCGTTCCGTAATGCATCATTCCGTAACTAACTCATTAGCTACATTGCTTGCAAGGCTTATAGTGATGTGCATTACCGAGAGGGCCAGAGATACCTCTCCGACAATCGGAGTGACAAAACCTAATCTCGAATACGCCAACCCAACATGTACCTTTGGAGACACCTGTAGTACTCATTTATAATCACCCGATTACGTTGTGGACGTTTGGTAGTACCAAAGTGTTCCTCCGTAAACGGAGTTGCATAATCTCATAGTTATAGGAATATGTATAAGTCATGGATAAAAGCAATAGCAACATACTAAACGATCGGGTGCTAAGCTAATGGAATGGGTCATGTCAATCAGATCATTCAACCAATGATGTGACCCGTTAATCAAATGACAACTCCTTTGTCTATGGTTAGGAAACTTAACCATCTTTGATTAACAAGCTAGTCAAGTAGAGGCATACTAGTGACATTCTGTTTGTCTATGTATTCACACATGTATTATGTTTCCGGTTAATACAATTCTAGCATGAATAATAAACATTTATCATGATATAAGGAAATAAATAATAACTTTATTATTGCCTCTAGGGCATATTTCCTTCACTTTCCTTGTTGGAGTAGGAGAATGGAAGGGAGAAGGAGAAGGAAGGAAGAGGGCGCCTGAGGGAGTCCTGGATTAGGGGGTGTCCGGATGGCCGGACTATGACCTTTGGCCGGACTCCTGGACTATGAAGATACAAGATTGAAGACTTCGTCCCGTGTCCGGATGGGACTTTCCTTGGCGTGGAAGGCAAGCTTGGCGATACGGATATGTATATCTCCTCCCATTGTAACCGACTCTATGTAACCCTAACCCTCTCCGGTGTCTATATAAACCGGAGGGTTTTAGTCCATAGGACGAACAACAATCATACCATAGGCTAGCTTCTAGTGTTTAGCCTCTCTGATCTCGTGGTAGATCTACTCTTGTACTACCCATATCATCAATATTAATCAAGCAGGAGTAGGTTTTACCTCCATCGAGAGGGCCCGAACCTGGGTAAAAACATCGTGTCCCTTGTCTCCTGTTACCATCCGCCTAGACGCACAGTTCGGGACCCCCTACCTGAGATCCGCCGATTTTGACACTGACATTGGTGCTTTCATTGAGAGTTCCTCTGTGTCGTCACCTTTAGGCCCGATGGCTCCTCCGATCATCAACAATGAGGCGGTCCATGGTGAGACTTTTCTCCCCGGACAGATCTTCGTAATCGGCGGCTTTGCACTGTGGGCCAATTCGCTTGGCCATCTGGAGCAGATCGAAAGCTACGCCCCTGGCCATCAGGTCAGATTTGGAAGTTTGAACTACACGGCCGACGTCCGCGGAGACTTGATCTTCGACGGGTTCGAGCCACAGCCAAGCGCCGCACTGTCACGATGGGCATGATCTAGCTCTGCCGCCGAACAGTGCCCTGGAGGCCGCACCAGTGTCCGCTCCGACCCTTAGCTCGGAGCCGACTGCGCCAATCGAGGACGGGTGGCTGGACACCGCCTCGGGGGCTGCAATCTCTACGGCGATCGAGCCGAACACCATACATGTCCTTTGCGAAGCTCGTGACTCCAAGGTGCCGGACTCCTCTCCGGACTCCGAACCCCCCGCGCCCCTGCCAATCGAATCCGATTGGGTGCCGATCATGGAGTTCACCGCGCGGACATCTTTCAGCACTCGCCTTTCGGCGACATTCTGAATTCACTAAAGTCTCTCTCTTTATAAGGAGAGCCCTGGCCGGACTATGGTCAGCAAGGTTGGGATGCGGACGACGAAGAAATTCAAAGCCCACCCACCACCCACTTCGTAGGCACTGTTGATGATTTAACCGACATGCTCGACTTCGACTCCGATGACATCGACGGTATGGACGCTGATGCAGGAGACGACCAAGAACCAGCGCCTATAGGGCACTGGAAGGCCACCTCGTCGTATGACATATACATGGTGGACACCCCAAAAGAAGGGAACGGCGATGGAACAACGGAGGATGACCCCTCCAAGAAGAAGCCTAAGCGCTGGCGTCAGCGGCGCCGCTCTAAATCGCGCCAAAGCAAAAACGACGATTCCGGCACCGGAGACAATAACACCCCCGACAGTGCCAAAGACAACCCCCTCCAGCAGGATTCAGCACAGGAGGATGGAGAAGCCATCCCTCATGAGAGAGCGGCAGACAGAGAGGTAGAGGACAATAATTACATGCCTCCCTCCGAAGACGAGGCAAGCCTCGACGACGACGAATTTGTCATGCCTGAGGATCCCGTCGAACAAGAGCGTTTCAAATGCAGGCTTATGGCCACGGCGAGCAGCCTCAAGAAAAAACAGCAACAGCTTAGAGCTGACCAAGACTTGCTAGCCGACAGATGGACTGATGTCCTTGCGGCTGAAGAGTACGAACTCAAACGCCCCTCCAAGAGCTACCCAAAACGCAGGCTGCTACCCCGATTAGAGGAGGAAGCACCTAGACCTACATCACCAGCGCATGATGCGGCCGACCGCCACCTGTGGCCGTGGACGAGAGGCCTCTCGCCCTCCACTCAAGCCGCACCCGACGTCGCTCAAAGAATACCAAGGCACAGGGAAACACGCCAGACCTGAGAGATATATTGGAGGACAGGGCAAGGCAAACAAGATCGATCTATGGATCACGTGGGCGCCCCACAACACGTGACGATAACCGTCATGCCGGATATGATAAATCTGGCCGGGCCGAACACAATAGACAAAGCTCATTTGAGCTACGTCGTGATATAGCCCAATACAGAGGCGCCGCACACCCACTACACAGATGAAGTAATGGATCATCAAATCCCGGAGGGTTTCAAACCCGTAAACATCGAATCATACGATGGCACAAAAGATCCGGCGGTATGGATCGAGGATTATCTCCTTCATATCCACATGGCCCGCGGCGATGATCTACACGCCATCAAATACCTCCCACTCAAGCTTAAAGGACCAGCTCGGCATTGGCTTAACAGCTTGCCAGCAGAATCAATTGGTTGTTGGGAGGACCTGGAAGCCGCATTCCTCGACAACTTCCAGGGCACCTATGTGCGACCACCAGACGCTGATAACCTAAGCCACATGATTCAGCAGCCAGAGGAATCGGCCAGACAATTCTGGACACGGTTCCTAACCAAGAAAAATCAAATAGTCGACTGTCCGGACGCAGAGGCCCTTGCAGCCTTCAAGCATAACATCCGTGACGAGTGGCTTGCCCGGCACCTAGGACAGGAAAAGCCGAAATCCATGGCAGCCCTCACAACACTCATGACCAGCTTTTGTGCGGGAGAAGACAACTGGCTAGCTCGTAGTAATAACATGACCAAAAGCCTCGGTAATTCGGATACCAAGGACAACATTGGCAGGTCGCGTCGCAACAAGCAAAAGCGCCGCATTAACGGCGACAATGCTGAGGATACGACAGTTAATGCCGGATTCAGAGGCTCTAAACCCGGTCAGCGGAAAAAGCCATTCAAAAGAAATACTCCGGGCCCGTCCAATTTGGACCGAATACTCGATCGCTCGTGCCAGATACACGGCACCCCCGAAAAACCAGCCAACCACACCAACAGGGATTGTTGGGTGTTCAAGCAGGCAGGCAAGTTAAACGCCGAAAACAATGACAAGGGGCTGCATAGCGATGACGAGGAGGAGCCCCGGCCGCCGAACAATAGGGGACAGAAGGGCTTCCCCCCACAAGTGCGGACGGTGAACATGATATACGCAACCCACATACCCAAAAGGGAGCGGAAGCGTGCACTCAGGGACGTATATGCGTTGGAGCCAGTCGCCCCAAAGTTCAACCCATGGTCCTCCTGCCCGATCACTTTTGATCGAAGGGACCACCCCACTAGCATCCGCCATGGCGGATTCACCGCATTGGTTCTAGACCCAAACATTGATGATTTCACCTCACTAGAGTCCTTATGGACGGTGGCAGCAGCCTGAACCTGCTTTATCAGGATACAGTGCGAAAAATGGGCATAGATCCCTCAAGGATTAAACCCACAAAGACGACCTTTAAAGGCGTCATACCAGGTGTAGAGGCCAACTGTACAGGCTCAGTTACACTTGAGGTGGTCTTCAGATCCCCGGATAATTTCCGAAGCGAGGAGTTAATCTTCGACATAGTCCCGTTCCGCAGTGGCTATCACACACTGCTTGGATGAACCGCATTTGCAAAGTTCAATACGGTGCCGCACTACGCATACCTCAAGCTCAAGATGCCAGGCCCTCAAGGAGTCATTACGGTCAATGGAAACACCGAACGCTCTCTCCGAACGGAGGAGCATACGGCGGCCCTCGCGGCGGAAGTACAAAGCAGCCTCTCAAGGCAATTCTCCAGTCCGGCCATTAAACGTCCGGACACCGTCAAGCGCGCCCGGAGTAACCTACAACAAGACCGCCTGGCATGTTCCGAGCACGCGTAGCAATGCGGCCCCAATCCCAGCCCTCGCGAAATTGCGAAACCAGTACTCCGCGTGCATAACTACGCTCTGGAAATACCATGGGCATAGGGGGAGGGACACGACCACGGCATGCCCAAAATGCGCTCAACCGCACTGGGGCCCCGATTTTGTCATTCTTTTTTCTTACTTTCAGGACTCCGCTCACGGAAGGCCTGTCCGACAATACAATCGCCGAACACACGATGCAACAGCCAGGGAGGCAGAAAGCTACGTCGAGTGTCCAGGTGGTCTCTATAACGAGCAGTATACTTGTTTCACATATCATCCAGCAGCTCGCCCCTGGAGGGGGACATGTTAAATAGTCCCATCTCTTGCTTATCGCTCTATTTGTATCGTTCTGCTTTTACCGTAGACTTTTCAAATAAACAATACATAGCTTCTGTCTATTATTACATTCCTTTTTTAAAAAAATATGTTCAGTTATGACATTCTGCAACCGTACACTTTGGTACGGCCAATACACCAGGGGCTTACGTACCCCAGAATATGGTGTGAGAAGTCCAAACACTCTCATGAGTGCGGCACCCCGAACTTATAGCATTATATGCATCGGCTCCGAATCATGTCTTGGGTAAATAGTTGGGTTTACCCGGCTCCCATGTTTTGGTACCTTACGTTCTGTTATATCGGCTAAGGTAGCACTGGGAGAACCACTGCGATTGTGCCCCGGTTGAGCTGGGCTAAGCACCTCAGTGAAGAAAGCTAAAACTGACCGTCATGATAGGGCGAGAGCTGGTCGCTGTTCGAGAGGTTTTCGAGTCCCTAAAGACTTATGCCGCTTAGAGCGAGGAGTCGGCTTTGTCCGGCCTAGGCGTGGATAGCGCCCGAACTCGGTCTTCCGAATACTAGGGGCTTCGCCGAAATTTAAAATTATAGAATTCTATGGCTAAGTGAGAGTGTTCAAGCATTATAGTCCGATTGCCTTGTTCGTTGTGTTGAGCGCCTCCCTCGAAGGACCCAATAATGGGAAAAAGAGCGCTCAAGTATATCCCAAACACCCCAGCACTCGTGGCATGGGGGCAGAAGCCGACGACTCGCCATCTCTCAATTTTAATAAACGGCCGCACAGAAGGTAATATTTTAAATTCAAAAGCGTTGCTTAGCGCATATGAACAAGTTTTCAGCGTACAGGATCACAAATGCGAGTTTACTCAAAAATTACATCTTTGGAGCACTCATCCGCTATACGGCGGGCACCCTTCAGGATGCCCTCATAATACATCTCGGGCTTGCGATGCTCCTTGCCCGGCGGTGGTCCGTCCGTCACAAGCTTCTCAGCGTCCATCTTGCCCCAGTGCACTTTAGCACGGGCAAGGGCCCTACGGGCACCTTCGATGCATACGGAGCGCTTGATGACTTCAAGCCTTGGACAGGCATCCACTAGCCACCTTACCAGCCCGAAGTAGCTCCCAGGCATGGCTTCCCCAGGCCACAGCCGGACTACGAGACCCTTCATGGCCTGTTCGGCCACCTTATGGAGCTCGACTAGCTGCTTCAGCTGGTCGCTCAAGGGCACTGGTGTCCGCCTCACATCTTGAGACCAGAACACCTTCTCCGCCGAGCTCCCTCTTCGCTCGGTAGAATGCGGCAGCGTCGGACACACTCCGGGAAGATCTGCGAATGCTCTGGAGAGCTCGGACTCGGGTAAGTAACAAGTAATTCACTTTCACGTGCTTGCTTTGCATAAAGAATGCCTTACCCGCCGCTATCTTCTTCATCGTCTCAATTTCCTGGAGGGCTTTTTGGGCTTCAGCCTTGGCAGCTTTGGCGCTCTCAAGCGCCGAGGCAAGCTCGGACTCTCGAGTCTTTGAGTCAAGCTCCAAACTCTCGTGTTTTTCCACGAGAGCCTGGAGCTCTTGCTGCACCACCGCCACCCGCGCCTCCTGCTTCTCTCGCTGGGTACGCTCCACGGCCGCATTTTCTTCGGCCCTGGACAACGCTTCCTTCAGGGTTGCCACCTGGGTTGTGGCCCCTGTAATACCCACGTTGGTCCTGTCATTTTTTGCAACCACATCTTTTTATATACTTACATAAGGTATTACTTACCTTCCTTGTCCTCGAGCTGCTTCTTGGCAAGGCCGAGCTCGTTCTCGGACCGCTCGAGGCTCTGCTTCAATGCATCGACCTCCGCAGTCAGTGCGGCAGAGGTCAGCAGCACAGCCTGCATTCCCATATTGACATACTTATGTTAGACTCCTGCGTATATCTTTTTGATCCTCAGTTCGGCTTTTCTTTCCGAACACCAAACTGAGCATCAGGGGCTACTGTCTATGCGGTAATATTTTTACATATCTTAAATACATACCTCAAAGCCTGTTAGAAGGCTGGCACAGGCTTCGGTCAGCCCGCTCTTGGCGGACTGAACCTTCTGGATCACCACACTCATAATAGTGCGGTGCTCCTCGTCGATGGAGGCGCCGTTAAGCACCTCCAGCAGATTATCCGGTGCCTCCGGTTGGACGGAGGTCACCGGTGTCGTAGGCTTGCCCTTCTTAGTAGGGGGTCGCCTGCCGGATGCCGGAATCGTTGAAGGTTCCGGTGCGGTGTCCAGCCCAGGGCCGGACATAGAGCCCTTCGGGGTTTTATCCCTTTGCGCCGAGTCCGGAGGTCGCCTTGCGGCGCCTCCAGACCACCCCCTCCTGGCTTGGCCCTTTGGGACTCCACTCGGCATCGTCCGTGGGACGAGGGAGGTAGCAGTCGGAAGTGAGAGGCTATTCACATCCGATGAATCAGGATCCGCCGACGGCGCCGAGCTGGGCGCGGGCGGACTACATGATTACATTCGGCGCCGAAGATACCGTGCAGTAAAGGAACGCCATGAGTTATTCTGGTATCCGGATACTTACGATTTTGCGAGGGCTTGGCCTGGATGGCCCTCCTCTTCGCCGTCGTCGGCGTTGGTGGAGTAGTCCGGAGGAAGGTTCCTTCCTTCTTGGACCCTCCGGCCCCCGGTTGGGGCGGCCTTCCTTTCATTCCTCCCCGCTGGGGGAGATGCTTCTTCTTCCTCCTCCTCGTCTCGGAGGAGGAGGCGCCTCGGTGTCATCGGACGATGAATCCGGCACCACGGGCGCCAGAACTCTTTCGAGTTCCGTGGCCTTCTTCTTGGCCTTCTTCTCCGGCACCACGTAGGGTGCGGGACCAGCAGCCCGTCAAGTGGGCGTCTGCTGGATCTTCGGGCAAAGGAGCCGACGGTCGATCCGTTCGGTCTTCTTCGCCATTCCTGTCAAAGGAACGTGAGCTTAGATCCCGCATAGAGTTAAACTATGAAAAACAAGTATCCCGTAAAGGGTAAAATAAGCTTACTACGCTGGCTTGGCGCTTTGCACAGAATCCGCGATCCTCGGTGATGGGAGGGGGAACCTCGGCGCCTTGAATAGCACCTTCCGGGCATCCTCGTGCGTTGTGTCAAAGATCCTGGTCGAGTTTGGTGCTGGGCGGGTTGAACTCCCATAAGTTAAAAGCCCGTCGTTGACACGGAGGATCCGTGGATGAGCATGACCTGGACTACGTTGACGAGTTTAACCTCTTTGTCCATCAGGTCTTGGACGCAGGTTTGGAGTCCGGTCCGCTCTTCCGAATTACCCCATGACAGGCCCTTCTCTTTCCAGGAGGTGAGCCGTGTGGGGATGCCAGATCGATATTCGGGGGCCGCTGCCCATTCAGGGTCACGCGCCTCGGTGATGTAGAACCACCCCGATTGCCACCCCTTTATGGTCTCCACGAAGGAGCCCTCGAGCCATGTAACGTTGGGCATCTTGCCCACCATGGCGCCTCCGCACTCCGCTTGCTGGCCGCCCACTACCTTCGGCTTGACATTGAAGGTCTTCAGCCATAAGCCCAAGTGGGGCTTGATGCGGAGGAAAGCCTCGCACACGACGATAAATGCCGAGATGTTGAGGACGAAGTTCGGGGCCAGATCGTGGAAATCCAGGCCGTAGTAGAACATGAGCCCCCGAACAAACGAGTGAAGTAGGAAACCTAGTCCGCAGAGGAAATGGGTGAGGAACACCACCCTCTCATGGGGCCTGGGGGTGGGGATGAGCTTCCCCTTCTCTGGGAGCCGGTGCATGATGTCGTTAGACAAGTATCCGACCTCCCTCAGCTCCTTGATGTGTCCCTCCGTGACGGAGGAGACCATCCACTTGCCTCCCGCTCCGGACATGGCTGGAGAAGGTAGAGGTGGGATGTGCGGACTTGGGCGCTGGAGC
The DNA here is from genome assembly GCA_021605205.1 of Aegilops longissima. NCBI lineage: Eukaryota > Viridiplantae > Streptophyta > Magnoliopsida > Poales > Poaceae > Aegilops > Aegilops longissima. Next base: position 20,153 of record JAHIAM010002782.1, read on the forward strand.
TCGAGTGCGCAAAAATGGATAAGCAAAGGAGGAAGAAGGCGAGATGGAGAAGGTGGATCCTTATCCCTTATATGGGCGGACGAAACTATGTGCCCCGCCAGCCTAGTAAAACTCTCTTATCTCCCAAGCGCCAGAATTAATGGCACGGTTGGGTTACCCATGCCCGTATTGATGAGAATCCGGAATAAGGGACACGATCTCTGCTTCAACAAGACGTGTTAAGGAAACCGCCTCGCTAAGTGCGCTGAGGTGGGACAGTAAAAACGATTCGAATAAAGGCTTGGTCGTGGTGTGATGTCACGCTGCGAAATACGTCAGCAGATTGGATTTGTGTAAATATTATTCTCTCAACAGTGGTATGTGGAAATTATTTTGCAGAGCTGGACACTATCCTTGTTTTCAAAATCTTCTATGAAGTATTCGGAGGAGGAACCCGACTTGCAATGCCGAAGACAATCTGCGTGCCGGACTCGTCGTCATTGAAGCCTGGTTCAGGGGCTACTGAGGGAGTCCTGGATTAGGGGGTGTCCGGATGGCCGGACTATGACCTTTGGCCGGACTCCTGGACTATGAAGATACAAGATTGAAGACTTCGTCCCGTGTCCGGATGGGACTTTCCTTGGCGTGGAAGGCAAGCTTGGCGATACGGATATGTAGATCTCCTCCCATTGTAACCGACTCTATGTAACCCTAACCCTCTCCGGTGTCTATATAAACCGGAGGGTTTTAGTCCGTAGGACGAACAACAATCATACCATAGGCTAGCTTCTAGTGTTTAGCCTCTCTGATCTCGTGGTAGATCTACTCTTGTACTATCCATATCATCAATATTAATCAAGCAGGAGTAGGGTTTTACCTCCATCGAGAGGGCCCGAACCTGGGTAAAAACATCGTGTCCCTTGTCTCCTGTTACCATCCGCCTAGACGCACAGTTCGGGACCCCCTACCCGAGATCCACCGGTTTTGACACCGACATCGCCCCCCTCCCTAGTCCAATTCGGACTAGTCCATGGGGAGGGGTGCGGCCACCCTTTGGGGCCTTTCTCTCCTTTCCCGTATGGTCCATTAAGGTCCAATACGAATTCCCATAACTCTCCGGTACTCCAAAAAATACCCGAATCACTCGGAACCTTTCCGATGTCCGAATATAGTCGTCCAATATATCGATATTTACGTCTCGACCATTTCGAGACTCCTCGTCATGTCCCCGATCTCATCCGGGACTCCGAACTCCTTCAGTACATCAAAACACATAAACTCGTAATATAACCGTCATCGAACTTTAAGCGTACGGACCCTACAGGTTCGAGAACTATGTAGACATGACCGAGACACGTCTCCAGTCAATAACCAATAGCGGAACCTGGATGCTCATATTGGCTCCCACATATTCTACAAAGATCTTTATTGGTCAAATCGCATAACAACATACGTTGTTCCTTTTGTCATCGGTATGTTACTTGCCTGAGATTCGATCATCGGTATCTCAATACCTAGTTCAATCTCGTTATCGGCAAGTCTCTTTACTCGTTACGTAATGCATCATCCCGTAACTAACTCATTAGCTACATTGCTTGCAAGGCTTATAGTGATGTGCATTACCGAGAGGGCCCAGAGATATCTCTTCGACAATCAGAGTGACAAATCCTAATCTCAAAATACACCAACCCAACAAGTACCTTCGGAGACACCTGTAGAGCACATTTATAATCACCCAGTTACGTTGTGACGTTTGGTAGCACACAAAGTGTTCCTCTGGTAAACAGGAGTTGCATAATCTCATAGTTATAGGAACATGTATAAGTCATGAAGAAAGCAATAGCAACATACTAAATGATCAAGTGCTAAGCTAACAGAATGGGTCAAGTCAATCACATCATTCTCCTAATAATGTGATCCCGTTAATCAAATGACAACTTATGTCTATGGTTAGGAAACTTAACCATATTTGATTAACGAGCTAGTCAAATAGAGGTATACTAGTGACACTATGTTTGTCTATGTATTCACACATGCATTATGTTTCCGGTTAATACAATTCTAGCATGAATAATAAAATTTATCATGAAATAAGGAAATAAATAATAACTTTATTATTTCCTTTAGGGCATATTTCCTTCAAGGACTGCTTGTTAAACAATTACATTTGTACTAACAGGAAGATATAGGAACTACGTAATATTTGGTCAGTTAGAACAAATGTGTCGGTGGAAACGACACCTATGAGATCACGGGAATCCCTACTACGGTTGCGGGGCGTGAGAAGAGCGGGATCAACAGTCAGCACTGTTTCAAGAATAGTGTGCGTCCATTCTAGAAATGTTGATGTTTCAAGAATTTTTTGAAAAGAAATGTTCACAATTTTTAAAAATTGTTTGCAAATAGTATAAATGTTCATGAATTCCAAACATGTTCAAAAGTTTGTAAATGTGTTCATGAATTTTTAAAATGTTGATGATTTCAAATATGTCAAAAATGTTCATGATTTCACAAAATTGAGAGTGATATTGTATCTCGGTGATGTAGCAAAATGTGATCATGGACCTTGAAAAATTATTAAAAAAATCCTCCCATTGCAACGCACGGGCCCTTTTTATAGTTATTAAAAAAACTTAGGTATAGAAGTCTGTTGATGTTCTGCTAAAAACAGCCCACTTTGATTCAGCTTCGATTCGATCGATTAGCCGTAGCCGTTAATTCTTCTCCCTAGACTCCTCTTTTCCTCCCTTCTCGTTTCCTGTTCTACTCCTATACCCGAAGCACACAGAATGACTAGCGAATTAATGGATATTTCCGTTGTAGCTAATTTCTCTGATCCACTATTAATCTCTCCATCTCACTCCCCTAGGGATTTCCAAGTATTCCTATCCAGATCCAGCGGGAGATATCGGGCAACGGTTCATTAGGTCAGGTGCTTTGCAAGTTGCAGTCTGCCTAGACAATGTCTTGGGTCAAAATCTTGCAAACTTCTTGTAATTTCCAAGTCCTTTTCTGCTTGATATTTGTAATATATTTTTTCTGTTTTCTAGCGACTACTTGACCTGCCTTCTCTTTGTGTACAGGTTGCTCATTTTAGGATACAAGGATACTAACAAGATCTGATATGCTTGGGATTGGATAGCTGGATTTCTTCTACTTTTCCTTCGACAAATTTAGGTGTAGCCACTCCTTCTAAAATATGTTGCCTAAAATGCATTTGTCTAAGTCCACGAAAAGAACAAAGAAAAACTAGCAGATAAGTTTATTAATACTCAAAAAGGTGCTTTGCACAAGTTTGTTTCTAGGAAAAGAAGTCATTTTCTTTTATGATTATGTGTCTTTATCTTTTGCTCACTTTGTGTTTTTGAGGTGAGAGATTTGCTGGAAAGAAGGGTGTTCCCCTTTCTGGCATCGGGACATAAAGTAGCATCTTGTTTTCTCCGATATTAGGAATGATATCTTCATCGGTTCAGATTAAGACTTTGTTGGTTATTGCCAAACTTGCATGTGCATTCGTGTTTGTCCATGGTGTATTATGAGACTTTATTTGGTAATGAAATTTGGAGTACTTCTATTTAGTTTTACTAGTCGACAACCCGTGCATTCGCACGGGCTAGTCCATGATTTTCTTACTTATAGTAAAATAGTGCATAATGTATTTTTAGTACTATTTAAATGTCCATCTTAGAAATGCTACTCTCTACAATTTTTTTAAAGTACTTTGCTGGCCATAAAGTCGAATTGTTTTTTGAACTTCATCAAAGTCGATTTAATGTGAAAAAACACGGACAATCATATGATATACCAAATTAATTAGGTTGACTCAAATAATTAAGTAGAAAATAAAAAACAATTAGCACACTTTTGCACAAAGTGGATATCTCTATCCATCGAGCACCATTTGTGTGATCATTCTTATTGATATTGATAAAAATGTGTGGAAGAAAGTCGGTTATATATAGTAAAAATCTGAAGATTGCAATCTTGGTTAGATGAAATTCAAAAAATGTATGAGCCTAGAAATATAGCAGATCAATATTATATCAGAAAGCTTTGACCTGTAGGACATCTTTTTAATGTAAGATAATGTATGGTAGTAGTACTCCATAGCAGTAGAATAGGCTAGTACATGGGTGGAATCCCTAAATATATGGTAACTCATTTTACTTTATGTTCTGCTAATTAATCAAGTATAACTATAAGTAGTTGGAACACATACAGGCATACATAAGAATATGGCATTACCTCCAATCCTTTGCTCCCTATTTTGTAGTGGTTTGAAACCAACCCCTCTATTAGAACAATAGTTAATTAATGTCGACCATGACCCCAGAAATGCAAGTTCATATTATAATCCTTGCCAAGTATTTTCATGTTTAACAGAAATAGTCTATGTATTTTATTAGTGCTTGTAAATCAGTACGTACCACATTCATTGCAATCTTCCGACTTGATGATCGTGACCCTGGACTTTAACTCGTATCTCTCATAGTTAAAAATTATTTGCTCTGGCAGGGATTTCATCAGGCATCTTGTGGAAAAATATCCTAAAAAGTTGTACACAAAACTTTTAACGATGCAAGATTATCTAAAATCTTGAATGCTGCAAGATGAAAATCCACCAATCCTGCAATAGGGATATTGTGACACAACCAATTAAGACACCATAGTGACCTTATGTATAGGCTATTATTATTACATATTCGAAGATCTGAATACAACAAAAATTAATGCGTCCACTAACAGAAAAATCAGCTGAGGAGGCGGCATGTCACCTTGGACTGGTGGCAACATGGATCACCATAACGCATTCTAGTCATGGAGCTTATCAGTCCAAGATAAAGTTTTGTTGTTGACCGCTGGGTCTAGGAGGGAACGATCGGCCTGGACATGAGATGATCCCAACATAGGCACATCAATGTTTGACTCTACAGCGGCGAGTCGGGGACATGTTGCTGAGGAGACCAATCGATGGTAGGAGGGTTGCAGCATGCATGTACGTTGATTCCAAATTTCGTCCATAGACCACTACAGAAGAAAAATCTGCACATCCAAACTGAGGAGGAGCAGTTACCTGAGATATTTGCGAACAACATCAGTGGGCTTGTAACATATTATCATCCGAAAAAACCGATGCTTGTGTTCCTACGGTTGTGGTGAAATATCAGGCAGTCGATCGATCGATCAATAGCATAAGACATTAGAGGAGGAAGATGATATGGACTCTTATGTGTTTTTTCTGCAGTTATGTACGTGTAGGTTGAAACTGGGAAGAGAAACATGATATGGACTCTGTACGTAAAAAAGTATTTTATTTGAAGCTCTGTACGTAAAAAGATTGCAATCAAGATAGAATTATGTACGTGTAGGTTGACCTACATCTTTCTTTTTTATTTCTTTTGAGCGTCTTTTTTAGAATTCTATATATGCTAGGAGGGATGATTATTTTACATATGGACTCGGTAGGTAGAAAGATTATTTACTTTGCTTTTTTCCTGAGAATTCTGCATGTGTTTTTTTTGGAGAATTCTGTACGTGGTTGGCTAAGGAGGGATGTCTTTTGTCCTGTTAGCTAGCACATACGTGCATGTTGGGTCAGATTTGTGTCTTTTCTAGCAAAAGTAATGTAACATAAATTGTAAGGTCGAGATAAACCCATTATATATATTGAACGGCTGAAATATTCTTAATGATGTGGATTAACGTGAGAGTTCTTATGGTGCCTCCAATTAGTAAATATAAGATATAAGATGCTTCCAATTAATCCAAATTAAACTCCGTGCTTTGTATCTATATAATTGTGGTGTTGCCAAAACTTGCATGTGTATTCGTGTTTGTCCATGGTGCCAGATCTAGCGGCCGATTGTCTGCTCCATGTGCCGTGCAACGTCAAGCTCAGATGAGTCCACAACGACAAACAAGGTGATGGCTTGCCCATGTGGTGGTCGGCCAATAGCCCTATGGTCTATGGATTAGCGGTGCTTAGCTAGATTCGATCGACCGGATGGTGCTCACTGCAAACTGTACTGCAAAAACTTCCTACATCGCCACGATGGTGGTAGTCATCGAAAGGTCATCGGAAGGGTTCATCTCTCTTGATTCGATAGTTGACTTCGGCGGTGAGATAAAATTATGGACGAGGGTTAATGCAGAGGGATGTTAGTTTTGTAATGGCGGCATTCTTGTAGCGACCTGACCCAAATGGGTCGGAGTCTCTGTGCTTAAGTGCCATCCCTGGATCGCTATGCTAGCACAGACAGTACACGATGAAATATAACAGAGTTCAATCACACATCTTATTACATCGGGGTCCTCAAAAGAGTATTTATTACATAAATATGGCTAAAGGCCATCTAAAATAAATAACTGCGGAAGCATCGTAGATAAATGCGTCCATCCAACTCCACGGCAAATGTTGAGTGCGGACAATGACCTATCGCACCATATTCCTCGTTGGAAAACTCTGCAACTTGAGACGTTCCAACCATGTTGGTCAACACATGGAATCTGCTGGCAAAGTCACACCATAGAATAATAACGAAATTTCTACCTCTATATACAATATGGCTGGTGGAGGCTCTAAGTTTAATTTTTCCGTAAAGCTAATTTTATCCTACATCAAGTTAATTAAATTATTACTACAAAGTTTATGCCTTTAGTGAGATGGTTATATAGATGCGGGATCACGAAAAGTGCCGACTACAACACATGAGTGACTTCAATGGCGCTGCTACCCGAGCACCGCATCTCGAGCTCGGCGAAAGCCTAGGTCACACCCGAGTGGCTATACCTAGCAATGGCGATGTTTTTCTTGCCTCGTTACCTTGTTGAAGGTGTTGCTCGAATATGTTCGGAAAGATTGTTCAGGTTGAAAAACTATATTTTGGCCTTGTGGTTGGATCCGTTGATAGTGGTGCTTGAGTGTCGCTCCCTTCCTAAAGGAAAGGTTGGATCCTTTTTTTCAAATTATTTTCAGACATGATAAACCACATGCAATCGCCACATTTGCAAGAACAAGAAGGAATTCAAGCTCTAAAAATCACCAAACACATGCTAACAAGCTCCAAAAGAACACTTGAAGAGTAAGGAGATGGTACAAAGAAGATATCAATGGGTAATTGCCTAATCTACCGCTCACTCGTTCTCTACTCTCTAGAGCTGACGCAAATGGCATATTACGGAAGTACGTCTGCTGCCTGCAAGAGCAGCACATGGTATACCAATAATATATTTAAAGCCCAATAATCCATGCTTAATAATAAGGATAACTAATGAACGGTTGCGAATTAACAGACGAAAACATCCCTTGTACTCATAAATATACCCGAGATCATCAATAAAGGAACTCACGCTTGATTCATTTGTTGCTTCTCTATTTCTCTTGATCTCTATTCTTAACGTAACGGAGGAGCGATGACTCCCGGGAACAACGGAGATGAAGAGCACAAGGACACGGAAGACGACGAGTGCCAATATAATCAATGTGGATACGGGCGGGCGGTGGCTGAAAGATTGGAGCACGGGGAGGGTTGGTGGGCCCGGTGTATGGGAGGGTATGAATGTGTGAGGAATCAGATACGTCCAGTGCTTGGCTGGAAAATTGACAGCGGCCATGCAAGCATGAATGTTGTTTGAAAAGGAGGAAGAGAGGACCTTCAATGGTGTGTATTCGTTGCAGCGTGGACATGGGCAGAGAGCTTCAGAGGAATGCGTTGGCCGGAGCAGGAGATGTTGATGCGTGCGTGCCGTCCGGAGGCTGGGACAGAGTTTTGGATTTTGGCCGTAAAAACGAAATTTCAACGAAATCCACGTGTTCGTTCTGGCCCGGTAGATTTGCTTACCGGCCAAATTTTTTGGCCCAGTTTGAATTTTGTGGCACAGGTCTGCATTTGGTCCGATCTGCATTGCTCTTTTTAGGATATAAAAGGCCGAAACTGAGCTACGAACCCTAGAAAAATGTCGAATTCCTCAACTCTTCTGTAAGCAGCGGTGCCGTCCTCACGGCAGATGTGCTCGCGCCAGCTCCTTGTTCTGGAGCCCATCGTCCTCGCGCATGACGTGCTTGCTTCTTTCGTGGCGTGGCGCGCTAGCCGTTGGCTGGGGGCGCAGGTGTGCTTGTCCAGGTGGCCGGAACTGCACCATCCGGCCCGAACTAAACCGGATGGTGCAGCAGGTGCCCCCGCGTGGGCAGCGCGAGACTTGGCCAGTATTTGATTCACCAATTTCATTCTGGGGCGGTATATTTTCGGAAATCCAAAACCTTGGGCGGGAAGACGGCGGTGTTGCTCCTTAATGGAGTAATTTTCTTAATTCTTTTAGTTAATGGAGTATGGATGGCGTATGTGCTCCTCTCCTGTGTACGTGTAGGCTACGTACTTGCTATGTAAGTTGGTGAAAACAAGGAAAGGAAGGGGTTTTGGTCGGAAGGGCTATTGGCCCAGTGCCTACGGCGAGACGAGGACAATGGAGTGCTTTCCGATGGAACAAGCTGTACGAGATCGCGAACCAACCTATGGTTGAATGGTTAGAGGACTGTGGTATTCCCAGCCCATCAGGGTTCATGTTCTGGTGCTCACATTTATTTCAGGATTTCCGGTGATGCGCATTTAATGGGAGGAGACGTTCTCGTTGATGACAAGATGCCTACAGTGACTTCGTAAATTTCAAGATGATATGCCAGCTCAGTCTTTCGGAGATGCTCATTGGCGTAGGGTGTGCGTGTGTGCGTTCTTAGAGACGAAGAAAATGAGTCGCGTCCGTTCCGTGCTCTTCCTCATTTGGTGCGTACGTAGCGGAAACGGTTTTCCTAAAAAACGTAGGATCGAAACCCACTCGGCCTCCGGCTGTACCACACGCCGACTCGGACAGCTAGTTCTCGATGGATCAGTGCTACTTGCTATATAAGTGCAGCCTCCAGCTTGGATCCCTCCATCAAACCAAGGCATCCAACGCAGGTGCTAATTAACCAAGAGTCCAACAACACGTAGGTACGCCAGTTTGATCCAAGAGCCAGCGAGAGAAGCTAGCAGATCGATATGGGGTGCAGCATGAGCCGCCTCCTCAAGACCACCGTCACGCTCATCATCCTTGTCCTTCTCCTCATGCCCGGGGCCTTAGCCGCCACTAGCTTCGATGCCTCACGAAGCCAACAGCTGCCGCTGCCCCGAGGGACGGTCAAAGGGCCGGAGAGCGTCGCCTTCGACGGCCTGGGCCAGGGCCCCTACAGCGGCGTCTCGGACGGCCGGATCCTCAAGTGGAACGGCGAAAAGCTAGGATGGACTACCTATGCATATGGACCCGGGTATGATAGCAAGACGTGCACGCCGTCCAAGTTCAGCCCGGAGACTGAGAATGCCAGGGAGAGCCGCTGCGGCCGCCCGCTTGGCCTACGGTTCAACCAGAAATCAGGCGACCTCTACGTGGCCGACGCGTACAAGGGGCTGATGCGGGTAGCGCCGGGCGGCGGGGAGGCCACCGTGTTGGTCAACCAGGTTGACGGTTATCCTCTGCGCTTCACCAACGGTGTTGACGTCGATCAAGTTACGGGTCAGGTCTACTTCACTGACAGCTCGATGAACTATCAAAGGTCACAACATGAGATGGTCACTCGCACAGGGGACTCGACGGGCCGCCTCATGCGCTACGACCCACGGACATCGGATGTCACGGTGCTCCAGGCGGGCATGACGTACCCCAACGGCGTCGCGCTCAGCGCCGACCGCACCCACCTTGTGGTTGCATCGACTGGCCCGTGCAAACTGCTAAGGCATTGGATCGAAGGGGTCAACGCAGGCACATCCGAACCTTTTGCTGACCTACCCGGCTATCCAGATAACGTGAGGCCCGACACCAAAGGAGGCTATTGGGTGGCATTGCACCGCGAGAAGAATGAGCTACCCTTTGGTCGTGATAGTCATCGTCTCGCTGTCAGGGTCGGGAACGATGGGAAGATAGTCGAGGAGATGAGAGGGTCAAAGAAGGTGAGGCCCACCGAGATTATGGAGAGAAGCAATGGCAAAATCTACTTGGGTTTGGTAGAGCTTCCTTATGTCGGTGTTGTTAAGCGCAAGTAGAGAACTATTGTAGTAGATGCATATGATGCATTTTTGTTTCTTGTTCTTACAATCAAATGTAATTTTCCATTTGCTTGTTTTTTCGTCGGACAGACTATTGTAATTCACATTTTCTATCAGCAAATTATTATTTGTTCTATCCTCAATATTAACGTGTATAAAAGCTAAATTCTATCTATAGAAGTTGTTCTTGTTAAGAGCCAACCTGCATGCTATTGCTAGCGATCGAGCATGGACGCACCCATTGATTGTTCCCTTTAGGTAAACACGCCAAGTCCATGTTTCAAACATGCTTCAAACACGCAAAGTCCATGTTTGGAATATGTACATGCAGTCGCGGGGGACAGTGTCCCACCAACATCTCCTGCATGCTTCGATCGGCGCCTTCCGCTACCTCTCCCCACCCACCTTCACGTGCATAAGGATCTTACTCGTTGACATCTCCGACCAGCATGCACGGCCCTGTCGACTTTCCAGCCAAGCACCGTCCGCACGCACTACTTATCTCCCATTCCACGCACCCATACCCTTCCTACACCGCCCATACCTGACCCTCCCCACGCCGATCCAGCCTTCACAGTGTCGTTTGCCCATATGGACATTATATTGGCTCGTCGCCGTCCATTGGTCCCCCTCCCACTGAGAAGAGAGCGACCATAAACCCTAAAACCTAAAACACTAAACCCCTATACGCCTAAACCCTTAGTCCCGGTTGGTGTCACCAACCTGGACTAAAGGTCCCCAAGCCCTTGGCGCAAGGCCATGACCACATGGAGGGACTTTAGTCCCGGGCCAGGCCAACCGGGACTAAAGGGTGGAGACATTTAGTCTTGATTTAGTTGTCCCGTTGGTGACCCGGAACTAAAGGTCTTTTCCAACCGGGACTAAAGCCGGGTTTTCCACTAGTGAGAGGAGAGGGAGGCTCGATGGATGCACATGTTGAATCCTTCATGCCCCTAGGGTTGTGTACAAAAAGCTGTCTCAACTAGCGTGGCTATATGTAGAATCAATCAAGAGATATGACCTCGTGCATGATTACAACTCCACTTTGATTATACAAGTAGGAACTGCCAGCATCTGGAAAAAGCATATGACACAATTAGATATGACATAGAAAAAGATAACATCCGAAGTCATTGTTGTGCTATTTTGTTTTGCATTTCCAACACGAAATTCCCTGTGGAATATAAGTAGTGAATGGCGTGCATATCCAGTATGCCAGGATGATGAGCATCAAAGTATTGATATCTTTTTTTTTATTAGCATCTGCAACCTGTTGAAAACTGGAAGCTAAATTTACTACATTACTTGATGAATATTGTACCTAGATACACAAGAAGTAAATAGAACAGAAAAATGTATACATTTTACAGTATTATTTTAAGATAGAACATATACGTTGTTATGTACACTTGGTAACTAAAAATAGAACATGTGATTGGGGAAAACATCTTCAAGGAGATTGACAACGAGGAGCTCTTATATGCCTATACAATATATACAATAACATATCGGTAGATGGAAAACATCATCAAGGAGATTGATAACGAGATGACGATTATGTGCCCCAACATCGCTTCTGTTTCTTCATCTCAGGAGTGCTCCATAGTTTCTGCAAATATTTACAACATGTCAATTATTATTCAAACATGGTACAGATGGATATATATTAGTGGCAAACGTAGAACTAGCTAGCTAATCACAATAAGGAATCATGTTAGTTTTGGTGGCCTCGAGAGAGTTAATTTGTCGGGTAGGGCGCGGCGGGAGGGGGTAGGAGACCAACATCGTTTTCTCTCTAGGGTTTGGGGTCGCCTCGACACAACGCTTGAAGGGTTAATTTGGGTGACCTCGAGAGAGTTAATTTGTCGGGTAGTGGCACGGCGGGAGGGGTAGGAGACCAACATCGTTTTCTCTCTAGGGTTTGGGTGTCCTCGAGAGTTTTGGTCGAGCGAGAGGGCCGAGGGGTGCTGCCGTTGTATAAGTTATCACGGTCGAGAGGGGTATATATATCGACCGCCCTCATGTCGAAGTTATCTCGAGGGGTTATATCGACAACGACGTGACATACATATACATGGGAAAATAATGTTATCGGGGAGGGGTATCGGTACCCCCCTCGTGTTGAAGTTTCTTCTTTCTCCTCTATTCCTTTCTTCTTCTTCTACATACAATACTAAAAGAGGAAGAGGAGAAGAAGAAAGGAATAGAGAAGAAGAAAAATAGAAAAGTTTTCTATTTTTCTTCTTCTCCTCTATTCCTTTCTTCTTCTCCTCTTCTTTTCTTCTTATTTCCTCTTCTTATTTATTTCTCCTCTTCTTCCTCTCCTCTTCTTCTCCTTTCTTCCTCTTCTTATTTTCCTTTTCCTCTCATTCTTTTAGTATTGCTTGTTTAAAAAAATGTTCAAGTAGAAAATTTCGAAAAAAAACAAAGGTCTTGCCTAATGAATTGTTCATATGAATATACAAACATTTGCATATTTCTACAATAATTAATATCACCAAAAAATCTATGAACAAAAAAAACATTAATACACATATGAACAAAAATACATATATGAAGAAAAACATGCTCTGAACAATTTTTTATACATTTTGAACATCTACATACACATAGCCACATACATACACATATACATTATATATATATGAACAAAAAATTAAACTAATAAAACTGAAAAAAACATAGCCGGTGTGGTGGCGGCTCACAGCGGGGCGGCTAGATGACGATGGCGGCGGTGGGGCGGCGAGGCGCCAGCCAAGGAACGGGACGACGGGCAGGGGCAGGGGCTCAGGCGCTGGGCGGGACGGGCGCTGGCTCGGGAGGCAGCGACGAGGACGGCGCTGGTTGGGGCGACGGCCTTGGCTGCGGGCGGCGGCGAGGTGGAGCAGCCTGGCGGCGACGGGCAGGGCGGCGACGACGGGCGCGAGGCAGCGCTGGGCGGCGGCGGCGTGGGCGGCGTGGCATGGACGGCGTCTGGGCGGCAAGGCGGCGTTGATCTGGGCAGTCTGGCGGCGTGGATGAGCTCGGCGTCGTCGGGCGGGCTGGGGCAACTGGCGATGTGTTCGTCAAATTTTCCTAAGTGTTGTATATGTAGCAAGAGCATTTGTTTTTTGTTTTCTTTACTTATTGTTGCTATTTTATTTTTTCCAGTTTTTTGTTTTGTTTTCTGCATTATTTATTTTCTTTTGTTTTTGCTTTATTTTTAATTCTTTTTGCTTTTAGTTTTAGGAAAATTTTAAACTTTCTGTTAGTGCCATTACTTTTCAAATTTGAAAACACTTTTTTGTTTTTTGTTTTCTTTCTTTCTTTATTTATTTTATTTTGTTTCTACTTACAACAAAATACTTAATGTTGTTTTTTTGTTTTGATTTCTGCATTATTTATTTTCTTTGGTTTTTGCTTTATTTTTCAATTCTTTTTTCTTTTAGTTTCTGAAAATTATAAACTTTCTGTTAGTGCCATTAGTTTTCAAATTTGGAAACACTTTTTTTTTTTTTGTTTTCTTTCTTGCTTTATTTATTTTCTTTGGTTTTTGCTTTATTTTTCAATTCTTTTTGCTTTTAGTTTTAGGAAAATTATAAACTTTCTGTTAGTGCCATTAGTTTTCAAATTTGAAAACACTTTTTTTTTTTTTTGTTTTCTTTCTTGCTTTATTTATTTTCTTTGGTTTTTGCTTTATTTTTAATTCTTTTTGCTTTTAGTTTTAGGAAAATTATAAACTTTCTGTTAGTGCCATTAGTTTTCAAATTTGAAAACACTTTTCTTTTGTTTTCTTTCTTGCTTTATTTATTTTATTTTATTTCTACTTACAACAAAAAACTTATTATTGCTATTTTTAATTATTACGAGGGCGAACCATAAGACATTAAAGCATTTCGTATTCCCACATATAGGGCATGGACAACACATAAAACCATTCTGCTTGTTTGCCTCAGCCACTTGAGAAAATCATGCACGCCTTAATGTACTCGGAGGTGTGTCTTGAACCGTACATCCATTCCCGGTTCATCTCGTGCATTATATATAATTAAATGTGTCAAAAATCATTACAGAACATCATGAATAGATAATTAAGTGACCAAATTAATAGAAGTTCATCATCACATTAAAACCAAAGTACATACATAGTTCTCATCTAACAACATAAAGCTCTGCAGAGCATCTAAATTAATTAAACCATACACTGAAACTATGTAAAATATTTCAATGCAAAAACAAATGCGATCATAATTGCAACCAGTGTAACAACTGATCCAACGGCATAATGATACCAAGCCTCGGTATGAATGGCATATTTTTTAATCTTTCTAATCTTCAAGCGCATTGCATCCATCTTGATCTTGTGATCATCGACGACATCCGCAACATGCAACTCCAATATCATCTTCTCCTCCTCAATTTTTCTAATTTTTTCCTTCCACAAATTGATTTCTTCTTCAACTAAATTTAACCTCTCGACAATAGGGTCGGTTGGAATTTCCGGTTCAACAACCTCCTAGATAAATAAAATCTATGTTACGTTGATCGGCATAATTGTCATAAACAATAAATGAACCAATAGTTATGAAAAGATAATATATACCACATCCGAATCATAGACAGGACGAGGGCCGACGGGGGCGGATACCAAAACCATCGCACTATATAAGATGCAATAATAAAAGTAAGAAAATTATACAAGTATCTATATAAACATACAAGTAAGAATTTTTTTCCTTTCAGAAAGAAGATAAGATAAGAACAAGAGGCTCACCACGGTGGTGCCGGCGACGAGATCGGCGCGGGCGATCGACAGCGGTGAAGACGGGACGGACGTGATGGACCGCTAAACCTAGACAAATATTAAGGAAAATGGAGCTTGGAGGTCGAGCTTGAGAGGAGAAAGCTTAAGTAGTGTGGCTCGGGCATTCCATCGAACACCTCGTGTGCATAGGAGGTGAGCTAGAGCACAACAAAGCTCTCCCTCGCTTTGCCACGAAAAACAGAGCACCGGAGTGCTCGCTTTCATGGGCGAGGGTATATATAGGCAACTAATTGGTCCCGGTTGGTGACTTGAACCGGGACTAAAGGGCAGCCATTGGTCCAGGTTCGTCCCATCAACCGGGACCAATGGTGGTGGGCCAGAGCGAGGCCCATTGGTCCCGGTTCGTCCACCAACCGGGACCAAAAGGTCCAGACGAACGGGACCAATGGCCCACGTGGCCCGGCCGGCCCCGGGCTCACGAACCGGGTCCAATGCCCCATTGGTCCCGGTTCGATTGAACCAGGACTAATGGGCTGGCGGGCCTGGACCATTGCCCTGTTTTCTA